>CAIGRS010050922.1:0-21785 GCA_903798395.1 Fraxinus floribunda | reverse complement strand
TTATTAAATACCGAAAAATTTGATTAATTAAAATTTGATTCAAAAATTTAAATAAATTTTATCCAAAAAGATAATATATAGTACAAGGAGACACCCACACCCGTGCCGGCCGGTCAGGCGACGACGACGGCGTTCGCGTGGGGTTTGGACCGAATCTAATAGGATATAGGTCTCCCCATTCTAAAGACTATTGGTACCCATTGGGGCTCAAACCCAATTCCCAAACTTATACTATATAAACCACACAAAAATTTCATAACTTTTCTATGTGGGACAAGTGTACGTGAGTGTTACAATAAATCAAATTCTTCACTATNTTTCAACCACATATTCCCCATCAAATTAACCAAAAAATGCTTTCTTTTGGAAATCATGTGCACCAAACGGGGGTTAAAATTTCAATAATTTTCTCATTTTGTATTTTTTCTGAAAGCGGATAAAAGAAATGAAGATGACAAAGAAGAGAGGCTCCACAAAAATCTTGGCGTCTGTGCGTCCACAGGATCTACAAAAACCAAGAAATCCTATCTTTTTCTATCAGTCTCCATTTTCTTACTGGTGTAGAAATGTCTTCAATATGCTCATTGTCTCTCCGTGTGATGGTCCATCAATGGAGGCACAATTATAAAGTTACTAATTTTGACAAGAATCACTTTAAGCCTCTGTTTGATACACATTAAAATTTTTATTATCATTCTTCTACTCATTTTCAAAAACACAATTTTCAATAAAATAATATTTTTCATTATATCAATAACTTTTTTTTCTTTTTCAACCACATGTTCCCCATCAAATTAACCAAAAAATGCTTTCTTTTGGAAATCATGTGCACCAAACCAAACGGGGGTTAAAATTTCAATAATTTTCTCATTTTGTATTTTTTCTGAAAGCGGATAAAAGAAATGAAGATGACAAAGAAGAGAGGCCCCACAAAAATCTTGGCGTCTGTGCGTCCACAGGATCTACAAAAACCAAGAAATCCTATCTTTTTCTATCAGTCTCCATTTTCTTACTCCATTTTCTTACTGGTGTAGAAATGTCTTCAATATGCTCATTGTCTCTCCGTGCGATGGTCCATCAATGGAGGCACAATCACAGGAGCCTTCGCTATTGGATAATACCACATTTCAAGAGGAACCTCAGCTTCATTCCCTCTCCTGTCTCCTCCTCATTCAACCAGGATGATGATTCTGTGCCTTCCAAACCATACCAGGTAATTTCTTCTTTCACACACACTGAAGGAGGATAGACATATGTGGTGTGGGACGAGGGGCACATTAGGTTGAGGATATTGGCGCCACACGAAAGTCTGGGACCCTGGTGGAATTGACCTTTGAGAAAAATAAATAAATTAAGAACCTTTTCGTTTGAGTTTTCTAAATATTTACTAGTATTCACCAATGACTGATTTTTTATGTCTCTTTATCATTGTTTGATTGGTGGTTTGCAGTTGGGATATGATCCATCTGAGGAGATATTTGGATTTTCTGCTGATTTACAACCAAGGTCTTGGCAAATTCTTGGTTTGCTATTTTTCTTTCATTTAGTTATTGTTAATTCTTGATTTTGGTTGTGTTTATATGCATATTCTTCCATATGATCTTGATGTGGGTTTGTATCATATTGAAAGTGCTGTTTTCATCGCGCGTGTGAATGTGAGAAACCAACTTATGATTTATTCTACTAGGGCTTTGGCTAATTCGATTGAATACATATGCCTTAATAATGTATCCCTTGACATTCCCCAAAATCATCTTTCTTAGTTCCGTGTTTTGTTCAGGATGGTTGCTTCTGCTGCCTCCAAACCAAGATCATGGTTTGGTCCAAATGGTCAGTACATTCGAGAATTACCTTGCCCTAGTTGCAGGGGAAGAGGTTATACTCCATGTACTGAGTGTGGAATTGAAAGATCTCGACCAGATTGTTCACTATGTAACGGAAAGGTAAAAGTTCTTTCTCTTGTTTAAGCTTACAAAAAGTAACTAAAAGCAATTTTTTCTGTCAATCATTTGTAGGGATCATAATTTTCCAGTCTAAATGTTAACAATGTTAATTTTCTGCATGTATTAATTGTAACAGGGTATAGTTACCTGCCATAAGTGCCTGGGAGATTGTGTTATCTGGCAAGAGTCAATTGATGAACAACCATGGGAGAAAGCTCGCTCAATGTAATTTTATCACATCACGATTCAACTAGCAAGTTAGCTGCCGTGTGAATGTGAATGTGTCGTTCTAAGTTGCACCTCTTTCTCATCTTCCGTTGTTTGCACACTTTGTATTAAACAATCTATGCAAAGGACCTTAAATGTAGAAGAAGAATGCAGCATTACAAGTATTGGCTCTAGTATAAAACTTGTACCTTTTTATTGGTCGTTCTTATGTTCCTAGATCAGATAATTAGGAGCATAAACGATTGAGTCTCTTTATTTCTTACATTTAAATTTTCCTATTACTATGAACCTTGTGGGGAAACGTGTTGTCCAAATCCAAGTTGACTAGTTGTCTGCAATTCTGCATAGCATCATTTATCAGAAATTCCACTTGTGATTATTGTTTTTTCATTTTTCTTATCCTAATTTTCTTTGTATCTGGAAATCTGCAGTATTTAGAATTTCTTGATGAGTAGCTTTTTGTTCCATAATGTGCACGGTTCATTATTTAAAGTTCCATGTGCTCTTTTCAACTTCAATCAGTTACTAATCAGTATGAATGTGCGTGAATCTCCAGTTCTCCTCTAAAAATGAAGGAAGATGATGAAGTGGACAACTTGGATATAAAGCTGGACGTGAAGAGAAAATCCAAGCGTGTTTATCAATCCTCTGCTCCTGAAGTTAATTTGAAGATCAGCAGATCATTAAAAGTTAGTCAAGCTTTCTCATTGAAAATCTTGTGTGTTTGAAACATTAATACATCCACTACCTTTGTGTCTTCTTGTTTTTGAAAAAGCTACCATTTTAAATTCTCTTTTCGATTTTTATGTGATACAAAATTATGTTTGCAGTTAATGTGCCAATTCTTGAAATACATAAACATTGTAGGGTAACCAGGGGTGACATTCTAGTGCATGAAAAATGACTGTAAATGGTGGTGGTGATGGTGTGTGGTTTTTCTATCTGCAGTCTGTTATTTCTCTTACAGTAATGTTGCATATGGTTCTAGTATTTCAAGGAAGGTTGTTCTTTTTGATCAATTAACGAGATCACGAATTTAATCTTCTTTGTTTAGTTGGTTGGTTGCAGAGCCTCAATGCCAAAACTGGGATATTTAGTAAGAGGATGAAGATAATCCATGGCGATCCTCTGCTTCATGCACAAAGAGTGGCTGCCATCAAGGTCAGAACATGCGAAGAAATATTTTAGCTCTGAATGACAGGTTTTCAACTTATGTCATCAAGAATTTAGCCTTGGTACTGTACCAGTGACAGTCATATTTGGTCTCCGTGTACCCTAACAAAAGTTACATAAAAAATTATGCTTCTATTAATTTTTTCTCTTTTGAAATATGTTTTTCCCAAGAACCAAAATGTGGAGATTGAAAGTAATTGCAAGCTGCTAATTAATGGAGTTAGAGTTGAGCTTAGTACACGAAGAGCTTCAATGCTTGCTTCTCACTGAATTAGTACGAATGAAATGTCAAATGTAAAATCATGCCGAAATTATTAGTATTCCTACGTCTCTTTGAAATGTTTTTAACTTGTACAGAAAGCTAAAGGCACTGCTGCTGCAAGGAAGCGTGCTTCTGATGCTATGAAAGATTACTTCTGTGATCCAGAAAATCGCCGCAAGAGAAGCATTTCAATGAAAGGTCTTGTTTAGTTTCCTTCACCCTAGACAGATTTCACATAAAGCAAGTACAGGGGCTCTTCTGAAATGCTTCGTGTGACCTATGACGACTTCTGTCAACTGTCATTTTCTGAGATTTCATTGTACTCCCTATTTTTTTTTTTTGCAGGGGTGAAATTTTACTGCAGAAATTGTGGACGAGAGGGGCACAGGAGAAATTATTGCCCAGAAGTTCACAAGTTAATAGATAAACGATTCAGATGCCGATTATGTGGGAGAAAAGGGCATAACAGAAGAACCTGTCCAAGATCACAATCAAATGACCAGAAGAACTCGGTGCCAAGAAACCACCATTGCAAAATTTGTGGTCAATCTGGACACAATAGCAGGACATGTCCACAACTAACGTCTCAAACTGATGTAGAATCAAATGCTGTTGCTGCTGCTGCAAACAAAGTTCCAATTGTTTCTCGAAAAAAGACTTACACTTGCCACCTCTGCCATGAGAAAGGGCACAATATAAGGACTTGTCCTCGGGGAAAATGACTACTCGGGAACGTCATTGCTCGCCGAGTCACTGCGGCCTCTTTTTAATAATTTATTGTGCTTGTCCATGCTATAAGCAATTGTATTTTCCTGACTTTTTTGATCCTTGTGGCATGATTGAATAGTCATCCTGACAGTATTAAAGAAGAAAGGGAGTTAAATTTGTGTTTGTTATATTGTAATGATGTGTACCGAGCTAAACATGCCCTTAATGTACTTACCGTTATGTTTCAACTAGATTCTCTACTTCAACAATGCAAGCCCAGGTCATTTGTAGATGCTGAACTGCAGAGCAATTGATTTTTATTTTATTTATATTATTATCTTTTTAATTTTCTCAAACCAAACCACTACAAGGAGGCTTATTAGCACAAAACGTCCCTACGTTTGATAGTGAGTGTGCAAAAGGTCCCAACGTTTCATTTTTTTTTACATTTTCGTCCATATTTCAACGTTTCAATGTGTAAAACATCATTTTCACTATTTTTCAGTGTAAAATAATCAATATACCCTCAAATTTAAATAAAACAAATAAAATAAAAATAAAAAAATAAATTGTAATTATACTCCCAAATTTTTTAAAAAATGCAAGTGAGTCCAAAAATCTTATTAAAATATTCAAGCACAAAACATCCCTACATTTTGACACTTAATGCGAAAAACATCCTTACGTTCCAAACATGTTTGTATTTGCTCAATAGCACAAAACGTCCCTACGTTTGACACTTATTGTGTAAAAAGTCATTACGTTTAATTTCTTTTTACATTTTCATCCGTATTTCAACGTTTCATTGTGGAAAACATCATTTTCACTATTTTTCAATGTAAAATGACCAATATATTCTCATATTTAAATAAAACAAAAAAAATAAAAAATAAAAATAAAAATAAATCATATTAAACAACATGGAAGGCATTTCGGTTATTCATCATATTGATTTTGCTTAGTAGCATGTTACCAAACATTATTGTGCTTAATATACTTATAAAACAACTTATCCGTACATGCATGTTTCTTTACTATTTATAAGAAGCTTATCTTTTTCTGGGCCACCACAAGCATTAAGTGATTGCTGTATCACATGTATTTTCTTCATGAGAATTGTGAAAATACATCAAGTTTCCATGAAATCTCAATTTCTTCAACTACTTTTAATTTAAAACTTTTAACTTTATTTTGTGGCTAAATTGATTACATGACTTCAGTTTGACTGGAAAATGCAAGCATTCTTACAACAAAATTGTATCTAATTATCACTAAATCTGTGTTATTACATATAAATATGTAAACACAGAGTTTCAAGAAAATAGAAAGTCGAAAATCCAATAGCAGATACAATGAACTATTTGTTCTTATAGAGTGTAAGACGTGCAGATTTAGTGAAATTAATGATAACAAACTGACATTTTTCTTTCAATAATATTATACATATTGTGGTTCAAGATCTATACATTGGTTTAGCATATAAATCTAGTGTATAAGAGGGATATGAAACCCAACCCTCAGATCTTCTAACATGTACTGATTTATTCTCCTGCCTCAAACATCAATTTCTCATTATATCATAATTTCTGTGTCCAAATTCTGCTATGGGCCCCTTATCAAAAGCAGAATGCTTGATCATAATAGAAACGGGGACTTTGAATAAAAGCAGCACCTACATGTTCAGTATCGTTTTGAGTTTATTGAAGAAACCTGTAATAGGCATAAACTTTACAGGGCTGGAATGCAGATTAAGCTGCTTTGATTTCTGTTATGCTTCCCAAATCTTGTAATCTCTTCCCTCAGCCGCTAATGACCAATTCCGGGAGCTATTTGAGGGCTCGTAATGACCTGGTCCAATTTTCATTGCTAGCTTTTCATCAATTATTGCTGCATAAACATCTCTCTCCGCCTTCACTATTTTAACCTAAGATAAAGAAATGTCAAATAAAAATAGGTAGTCGTCATTACTTCTTAGGGCTACATGGAAATCGGAAAAGTAATTCAAATTGTGTGATACTATGACGAAAACACCCACAACTTACTGTGCTCCGACAGTGGATTTTGTTCCGGTTTCTGATAGAGATAAGTGTTGATATTTCAGATTGATATTCAGAAAAAATGTGATCGTAGAAAACTGATGGTGTTCCTGGGTGAGTTAAGATGTAGGCATAACCTTGTATTTCTTTTCCACGTGGAAATCTCCAATGTCCCTTCAAGATAGAAGAAAAAATTAAGAGAAAACGTAACCAATAGCTCAGAATTAAAAAACTAGCTCAGCGAATTCAAAGATTACATCTGTATGAAAGAAATCAAATATATAGCTGGGGATCCTACCCCGGAAAACATTGTGATTTAAAGTTCAGAATAGGAGACAAAGGCAAAAATAGGATATCATTGCTGAACAAATAAAAATATAGTGTTTTTCAAACTTTGGCAACAGAAAAAGGCTGTTAAAACGCATTTTACACAAAACCACAGGATGATAACAGTTTAGCTTTGGTAAGAAGGAAAATAAATACAAGCTAATTCCAAATTAGATGCCTGCAATATCAAGATTTTGATAAGATTAAGTTATCAAGTTTTACAAGACCCTGTAGCCATGAAGTGGACAAAAATTAAGTGATTTTTCTACTTTCAGAAAGATTACTTAAAAACCTGACCTAGTAATACTATGGAGAATGGTAATTCTACTAAACAGCATAGCTAAGCAATATCCTGTATAGCTTCGAATACAAAAGGATTTGATTTCAGCATGCAGCAATCTAATAATTCAATATATTTATGAGCTATGATGTTGTCTTTTTCTCTTTGGGTCAACAGCCAAAAAGCATGTTGTTTTTTCTTAGGAGTCCCTTCCTCGTGCAAAAGAATTAGGGTCGTGCTACGTGTACCTAATTTTTTACCTAATCTTCTACACCCCACTCACATCAAAAAAGTGGGGACCACGGGTCGGAATTTTTTAATACACGTGGGGTCGGCTTTTTGTGAGAGGGGGTAGCCAATTCGGTAGCCACCCCCTCGGTACAAGTGGTTTTTCCCAAAGAATTATATGTTATTGAATTACTTATGACGAGGACATCACATACTTTGGGCTCCTACTTTTGGGCTATCTTTATTTATTTGTCATTTAATTTTTAATTGGGCTTGTATAATGGGTTTTGGCCCAAGCCCCTTTCTCACTAGGTTTGCTTATTTTCCTCTATATATGTCTTGTAAGTAAACTAGAAAACGTAGACAATGAATATAATGAAATGAAATGGCTTTGCTAGGAGCAAACGTTTTCTCCTACCCCTTTCCCCCTGAATTTCTATTTCTTCTCTGGTCCCCCACCCCACCCTGCTGCCTTCTCCTTTATCCTACATCAACTTTATTTGTGAAGAAGTTATTTTTTACCTAAACACCAACAGCGAAGTGCGCAGAAAATGATTTACTAGGCAAATGAAGAGGTCCAACCTGAGTAGAACCCGTATCATGATTCTCAATAAAAGTAACAGCACGAGATGGCCACCAGCCCACCACCCCAGGAGGTTTTCCTTTCTCATCTGATAATCGCCAATATTCACACTGTCCAAGTGCCTGAGCAATACAGAAAAACAAATGCTTTTATGGAGTCTTCTGTTTATCTTAATATCATGTCCAAAGATAATAGAGTCAGTCAATTGGGCCAAAAAAAAAAAAACATAATCAAAATAAGAAACCATGTAAACAATAAGCTTACAGAATGGAGAATCCCTTTCGTTGTCACATCAAAAGCCCCAGCAGTTCCATTAGTGGTATTAATCCAGTCAACGATTCTCTGTCTATGCGCATCTTGTTTGTGATCCATTTCACCATACGTGTAACTAAGGGAATCCCAGTACTCTCCTACAGAAAAGTAAGGCTCACTTGCTTCCAGGTAGTCCTTGACATAACCACCCCAAAACCCACGTACAAAATCAAGCCTCCATCCATCATAACCAATTTCTTCTCTGTACGTCCATAAATGCTAGACAAATGTTAGCAACTTACACAACCACTTCAATGTGACGAGATATATTTTCTGCAAGTATATGTCCAAGTAAAAGATAGAAAAGAAACAAAAACTTGGTTTATTTCCCCAAGACCATGATTTATTTACTGGCACGAATATTCTAAATGATAAAGTGAGGATGCATACTTAAATGCGAACTCAAGATACTAACACCCTTAATTACCCACTAGGATCTAACAACCAATGGTATTAAAAAGCATGCACATATATACAATTCCCATCTTGCTGATATTAAGCACAGATAGAATTTACATTGAGAATTAAGTTTATGAGCTTCCAAATCTCTAAACTATCTCCATTTAATGTTGATTATTACTACTGTAATTTGTCCTAAAATAACACTAGTCATTATAAATCTAGAAAATTTTACTCTTTTAACATAACGTTGGAAGAATAAAATTGGATTAATTACCAGTTATTTTTTTATATTGTACACACTAGCTACTACTATAACACAAGCCAGGAAGAAGAATCTAACATATTAAACTTACCTCAGCCAGTGTAACCATTCCTTGATATCCTTTCTCACGAAATCTTGAGAGTGATCAATGTTTGGAGCAGCATGGAAATTATCTCCACTACTCTTGTTGCCCCTGCCCTGATAGAGAATCATATCATATCACATCATTTAGAACCAAATCATTTTTAAATAGAAATATAGCTAACTCAAGGATTTTTGCCTGAATGGCATACAAAATAGGGTTCAGGCAAAATGTAGTTTTATTTGTAAAAAAAAGGCACTGCAACAGTCACTGCTTTCAAAAATCATCAACTAGGTCACATACAAATTCATCTCAAAATTTAAAATTTGTCAACAAATCTACCATATGTCAGTTGGAACAAGAAAGGGAAACAACTGATTCGAACAACAAGAATATTAAAATAATAGCAACTGAAAAGTGAAAGAGGGTGTATTTTGACATTGTTCAATCTTTACATTACATGTCGAAGAGATAAAAGGTGCAAGTCATGTTTGGTGCTTTTACCTGTAACATTGCTTTATAACAACAGCATACTGAAAAATGTGAAGCAATAAAAAATACCAATAACACAGTCTTACTTTATTGTGTGCTAGCCATATGTAAATGGGATTTCACCATGACAAGGCTATCTACTGTAAATTTTCTTGGAAATGGCAAAAAGAAACCAACCCCATACTAATGTAAGAACACTGAAGGTTAGAAACTGAAATCCCTAATCCAAATTTTTACATTTCAGTGGAGGAATCCAAATTGTTTTGTTGTCATTTTATGAACTTTACATCATGAAAGAAAGAAATTTTATTAAGTGATATTGTATATGTTGAAAGATGAAGCACAAGCTGAGCAATTGAAAAACGATCTGGCATCCCACTCATCAATCCAAGCTACATCAGCATCTATTGGTGATTGCATAGCAGAAGAGTCTAGAAGATTGAATGTTCAATAATCAGTTTTGTATAGCACATGGTTTCTGTTATAGGATAAAATATTCTTTCTGAAAAGAAATTAATTTGTAACTGAAATCTTTTTCTTCTCTCACGAGAAGTGTATATATTGTGAAGTCTGAGTTGTATATAATAGACAGAAGATTTACAGCCATTGTTATTCTGCAATTTTCTTCTACTCTCTCAAGATTTTACATGGAATCAGACATAATGGCAGAATCAAACAATGAATCCTCAAATCTTCCCCCAAACACCTGTCAAACACAAATACCAACTCAACACCTCATATCCAACACATTTCAGTAGCCCCTATTACATTGGCAACAATGATGGTACTGGAGCCATTCTGGTCACACATATACTGGATGCAAACAACTACCATTCTTGGGTCAAGTCAATGAAGCGAGCTCTTAGGATAAAAAATAAGCCGGGATTTATAGATGGGAGCCTCTGTGAGCCACAAGATCCCAATGATCCACTGATGGAGCACTGGCTTAGATGCCCCCTAGGCTTCAAAATACCATGGCTGTGAACATCAAATGCAGTACTACATATGCCGAGACTGCACATTAGTTATGGCTGAGTTGGAACAGTGGTTTGCTCAGCAGAATGCACCTAGAATTTTTGAGATCAAGCAAGCCATTACAACATTGGTCTAAAATCAGGATGGTGTGAGTGTATACTTTTCTAAGTTCAAAATCCTTTTTGATGAATTGTTAAACTATGGGTCCATCCTTAATTTTACCTGTGGACGTCTGAAAGTAGTAGTTGAACATCAGAATCGTGATTGGGTGATGAAATTTTTAATGGGATTGGATGAATCTCACAAAACTATTAAGGCTCAAGCTCTTTTGAACAGACCATTTCCTTCCTTAAAATGAAGTTTATGCTATAATTTAACAAGAAGAGAAAAGAAGACAGATCTCAAAGGATGGTTCTACTAGCGAGACAATGTCATTAGTGGCTAAAGGTAATTTTAAGGATAATGGGAGGCAAAACTCTTCGTCACGGAGAAAAGATAGGTATTATTGTACCTTCTGTAAATTTGTAGGCCACTCCCTTGAAAGGTGCCTCAAAGATCTCAACAAGCCTGTATGCCCTTCAAGAAAGTTTAATTCATCTAACTACCATACTTCCCATTTCAACCTTTGTTATCAATCATGAGGAGTTCGATCTTTGGCATTACAAAATGGGGCATCCATCCTATTTTGCCCTTGCTTTTGAAGATATGATACCTAAGTTAGCTTCCCATAACAAACCTTGCGCTAAATGTCCCTTAGCAAAATTACACAAACTCCCACTTCCTGTCAATCAACACAAATCAAAAAAGTGTTTTGATTTAATACATTATGATATTTGGGGACCTTGCAATGAACTAGTTATGATGGATCTTGTTATTTTCTATCTATAGTGGATGCCTTTAGTAGATGTACTTGGATATATATGCTTAAATTGAAATCTGAAGCCACCAATACTTCACAAAGTTTCTGTAAGTTGATAGAAACTCAATTTCAAACCAAAACCAAAATCAAAGTCATGGTGACAATGGGGGATAATTCGGCCTGAACCAATTTTATCTTGAAAGGGGCATTATCCATTAGAAAACATGTGCTGAAACCCCTTAAAAAATGACATTGTTGAGAGGAAACATTAGCATATTTTGAATGTTGCAAGGGCTTTAAGATTTCAAAGTGGTGTTTCATTAAGATGCTGGAATGATTGTGTTTTGACGGCTGTTTACCTAATTAAAAGAACCCCTTCAGCATTTCTAAACCACAAAAGCCCCTTTGAGATCTTATTTTAGACCAAACCTACACATTCTCATCTCAAACTGTTCGGATGCCTTGTTTTTTCCACAACTCTCACAAATGGCCAACATAAATTTGATTCTAGAGCTAGGAGATACGTCTTTCTAGGCTATCCTTTTGGAATTAAGGGCTACAAACTCATTGATTTGGAAACGAAGAAAGTTTTCATATCAAGAAATGTTGTGTTTCATAAAACAATCTTTCCGTGCAAAGAAACTAAAATCACAAACATACATATTCCACCAAATCCTACTGATCTGTGCTTTCTTCAAAATCCTGTCATCTCTATTCCAACTAACAGTTTCAAAGAACAAGAAAATCAACCTACACATACTCCCGGACTTGCAGAAAACATAGATCAAATCCGCACAACCAACCCTCAATTTGATCAAACTAGACAACAATCAGACCAATATTTGCCTGATATAGAAAGCAACCAAACCATACCGCACTTACCTAGAGGATCTACCAAAATTCGGAGAGCTCCACCACGTCTACAGGATTTTATATGTCAACAGGCCACTTCCCTCCCCCCATTGCAGCCTTGTACAAGAAAGAGGGCTCTATTTCCTCAGGTAGTCCCTATCCCCTTAACTCTAGTATGTCATATGACAGGTTATCCACTTCTCATAAAGCTAGTCTCTTCTATCACTACACAATATGAACCTAGAACCTACCAAGAGGCTGTGAAATCCCCTGAATGGTGTGATGAAAAATGAGATTATGGCTCTTGAGTTGAATGATACATGGGTTATAGTCGATCTGCCACCTGACAAAAAGGCAACAGGGTGTAATTGGGTTTACAAAATCAAGTTCAATGTTGATGGAAATGTAGAAAGATACAAAGCTAGGTTGGTAGCAAAGAGATACACTCAACAAGAAGCTTTGAATTACCATGAAACCTTCTCACCAGTTGCAAAACTTGTCACTGTTCGAATATTGCTTGCCATTGCAGCCATAAAGGGTTGGTTCTTATACCAATTAGATGTGAACAATGTTTTTTTACATGGAAATTTGGATGAGGTATATATGGAGCTGTCTCCGGGTTATGATAATGCTAGTGGTTCAAAAGTATGTAAGCTTCACAAGAGCCTATATGGACTTAGGCAAGCTTCACGGAAATGGTATTCGAAGTTGTCTAATTTCATTTTTCGGCATGGTTTACTCAATCTAAAGCAAACTACAGCTTGTTTGTCAAGTCTACTCAAAACTCCTTCATAGCTATTTTGGTCTATGTTGATAAATATAATTATGGTTGGAAATTGTATGGAAATTATCAACATTCTCAACGTAGCACTTGATGCCCAGTTCAAATTAATGATTTGGGTAAGTTGAAGTATTTTCTAGGTATTGAGATGGCTAGATCAGAACAAGGGATGCATATTTGCCAAAGAAAGTATGCCCTGGACATTTTAGTTGATTCAGGAACCATAAGGTCAACACTAGCCAAGGTACCCCTTGATCAAAACATCAAATTAGCCAAAGGAGAAGGAGAACTACTTGCGAATCCATCTATCTACAAAAGGCTAATTGGACGTTTATTGTACTTGACCATAACCTAACCAAACCAAATATATCCTACTCAGTTCAACTCTTAAGTCAGAACTACTCAGTATACCTCATCTCAATGCAGCACATAAAGTGCAGAGGTACCTCAAGAAAGCTCCAAGGCAGGGTTTATTCTACTCATCTACTCCTAAAGTCCAGCTAAAAGGGTACTCAAATTTGTACGTTCATTGGTTCATCTCTAGTATCCTGGAAATCAAAGAAGCAAAATGTAGCACCGCGATCTTCCTCTGAAGCTGAGTATAGAGCAATGTCAAGTGTTTGTTGTGAATTAACTCGGCTAAGATACTTGTCTAAAGATTTACAGATTGAGGCATACCCGAAAGCCCTAAGAAATGCACAGGAAAGAAGGTCAGATTAACCCCGAAAAAAGTGATCCAAAAATGGATTTGACCTCGATCTTCCTCTGAAGCTGAGTATAGAGCAATGTCAAGTGTTTGTTGTGAATTAACTCGGCTAAGATACTTGTCTAAAGATTTACAGATTGAGGCATACCCGAAAGCCCTAAGAAATGTATATGAAAGAAGGTCGGATTAACCCGAAAAAAGTGATCCAAAAAAGCACAGTCAAGCAGCCAGCCTATATTGTGATAATAAATCAGCCATCTACATTGCCACAAATCCTGTTTTCCATGAGAGAACTAAACATATAGAGATTGATTGTCATTTCATTGATAAGATACAAAGTGGAAGCATTGTTACTGAGTGTGCATAATGGTTCTCAGGTTGCAGGCATTCTAAGGCTTTGAATTCTACAAGCTTCTATCTTCACATGGCCAAGATGGGAGTAGCAGATATCTACTCTCCATCTTGCGGGGGCTGTTGAAAGATGAAGCACAAGCTGAGCAATTGAAAAACGATCTGGCATCCCACTCATCAATCCAAGCTACATCAGCATCTATTGGTGATTGTACAACAGAAGAGTCTAGAATATTGCATGTTCAATAATCAGTTTTGTATAGCACATGGTTTCTATTATAGGATAGAATATTATTTCTGAAAATGAATTAATTTGTAACTGAAATCTTTTTCTTCTCTCACGAGAAGTGTATACATTGTGAAGTCTGAGTTGTATGCAATAGATAAAAGATTTACAGCCATTGTTATTCTGCAATTTTCTTCTACTCTCAAAATTTTACAGTACAAGTATAATACATACTTGATGGTGTTTTAGAGAAATATTATATCAATGTGAACAAAAGAGAAGATGTGATAAAAAAAAAAATGATCAAAGAAAATGCAAAAATATGCAATTAGCATTTTTTGGGTTATTATGATTTCTTTTGTTTAGGGCAGGGGACGGAAGAACTTTACAGGTTATATTTTCATCTCAATGGCAGATTATGAAGAGAGATGTTACGATTGTGATCTATCTGACCAGCTATTTTTTGGTCTCTAATTGCTCAAAAAATGATCTCGAACTTCCAAAACAAAGGTTAATGTACCTGGAAATGCGGATCATCAGCAACAACTGCACGGTCATCCCAGTTCAAATGACCACCAAAAATATTCCAAATACCATTTTTATTCTTGTAATGTGCACATCGGTGATTTAGGACAACATCCCCAAGAACCCTAATACCAATTTCATGGAGTTTCTTCACAAGAATCTTTAACTCGTCGAAGTTTCCATACCTGACAAATATTGTCATCATAGTAAAATCGACCCCCACATTTAATTATATTAATAACAACAACAATAAAAACAGAAGTCGTAACTGCAACCTTAACCACAATGATAAGAGGAAAAATATGAACATTGATGGGAAGTTAAGTTCCCGGGGGGGGGATCTTACAGGTAACAAGCCAATGCATCTTTTATGACGAAAACGATTAAAAAATGTTTTCTACATTTCCGCCCAAAAGTCATCAATAAATTTGAGTTTGGTATCAAACTAAGAAAGTTGCAGCTACAAATAATCATAGAATTACAAAATGATACCTGGAGTTTAAGTTATACAAGTCCCTTGGCATGTAGCCTTCAGGTGACACAGAGTCAGTAGGTGGAGGTAACCAGATAACAGTAAAACCAAGTGATGCTAATTTTGAAGCGTTTTCACAGAGCTCCCTATACCATTTTCCAGATTTATGAGACTCCCAGTTAAAGCCCTGGCATAGAATTTCAAATCCCGAACCAATCCCTGAAGATATCTTTACAGGGGGTTCTAAATCTTCAACTTCAGACAGATCTTCAGACAGATCAGTTTTTGTAAATGTCGGAATAAAACTTCTGAAAATACTGTAGGCTTCTGCAGCAAGCTTCTCAATTTCTTGGAGAATAATCTCTTGTACTTTTCTGCTTTTTGTATTCCGACCCTTTTCAGAGGAAATATCAGTCACTAAATTCCTTATCTCATCAATGATTTCATCTTCTGGGTGTGCAGAAACTTCTTGATTTGCTTCATAAGTATTGCCAGATATCAATAAAGATTTGGGCTTCTTATGTTGTCCCTCATCCTCAGAATGAGTCTGACCAGAATGAATGGCAGGGACACTAAAACTGGAAAGGGGTATGTAAAAATCTTTTCCATGACAGTTCAACCATGTACTTTCATTCAGCTTCAGCACAAAAACAAATGCCGCAAAAGCTTCATCCAATATAAATGTTCTTGACGAGCCATGCCCACCATCTTTTCGCTGCAAAATAGGAACACGCATAGTCAACAGATGAGAACAAGGAGTAGTTAAACAGAACCGTTAATGAAAACTCTGGTAGAAAGTCAACAAAAATATACATTAAGACTACTGGTTTTTGCAGGCAGAAAGCTAGTAGAAACAATTCTTTTAATATATACCTCCAAAAGAGTTCGCAAAGCCTTATCCTTGAATCTGTTTGTTTCAGGAGGATGGGGCTCAGATGGAATTTCCCATGTTTTTCTTTCATCTTTGCAAATACCCCAGTGAACAATTACATCTCCAGGTAAATCAGTTTCTATATACAAAAGATTCTTGGCTTTTTCCAGACAATGCCTGACAGACACACACACTGAGTTATCAACCAGGATTTCTTTAACAACAGCCTGTTCTTCATAGAAACCTTGAAGACACCTCTTTTGCAAACTAAGTTCCCCAGTGTCTTCCTTAGAATTAGCTGGTTTTGGTTTAAGGAGCAGGTTGGATATATATCCCAAAGGCCCTGATATAAAATATGTTACTCGAGTAAATTTTCAAGAAACAGAAAAAATCATGGGAAGAACAAAGATATGAAGTATAAATGCCAAAGAAGACGGCAGATATAATGACTCGAGATGTTTATTCCGTTCCAAACTAGAATGAGCTATGATCTTAGCAACAAATTCCCACTGACGTAAATCATCAACATGCACTCCTGTCGGTCCACCCAGCAGTCAAATTCCGGGTATAAGCAATGCTGGGATGCATGGTGGACACATTGTCATTAACGTGTTCTTAACTGAAGCATGTCAACTAGCATAGATGAATGGACGGTATTAATAAATAGTTTTGACGGAACGCCTATTATTGACTGCAAGACGAATGGTATAATATACGGTATCGAAAGATTTAAACAACCTGGCCATATGCCAAGACCTTTTTTAGCTCCTACAACATTTCCATCATCTTGAAGGTAGTCAATAAGAGGCACCTTAAAATCTCTTCCTCTGTGCTGATACCAAGACCCAGTTTCCTCATCCTGGACCATCAACACAACACCCAAAGACAACACAATTTTTTTTAAAAGCCATAGGTTTTTGTAGATAAATGAACAAAGCCTAAAACCATACATCAAATTAAAGAAGAAAAGAACTGAGAAGCTAGAAAAAGGAAAAACTTTACCTTCAAGACAAAATTTAAAGCTGCGATTGAACTATTTGTGTTGAAGTCAATCTTCACTTTATAAATTGCTTCTCCCGACGATGCAAGTGATTTTTCTAAAGGAGTTTCGATTGCATAGTCCTAAATTGGTAATCAACATCAATATATATTCAAGAATATGGAATTAATTAAAATAAAAAACAAATAGCAAGCAAATGGAGAAAAAAAATTACCTTAATGGCAACAGAACCCGGAGGTCTCATATCTGGAGGAGGTTGATCCCAATCACTGCAACCATGAGAACATAAGATGTTACTATGTTGTGACTAGAATAATTATCTTAAAACAAATTCAAATCATGCATGAACAAGAGCATAAAAGGATTTGATCTCAAGTAGGAAACATTTAAATTTGTGAAATTTCGTAATTCACAAGGCAAAAGCAAACCTGCCAACATCATCTATGTAATTAACTCCCCAGTGAAGAATCCACTTTCCTGGTAGACTGCATCCCACAGTAAGCTGCCAACTCTCATCATCTTTACCATTTTCTAGTCTGACTGTTATCTTTCCCTCCACCTGCCATTCCGAGAAGTCGACAACCAATTGATAACCACACAAATCAAATATTGAAATTCATACATACGCTTAATCTATCTATATTCTTAAAGCACAAAACAATAGTAGGAGTTGGTAATCACAATAAACAACAAAACAAATCAAGAACGTATACAGATAAAAAGAATATGATTGAGCTAAAAAACTAGGGATTTCCTATTTCTCCCTCAAAAACTTGAAATTTAAAAACATAACTAAGAAAAAAAGGAAAAGGAAAAGGAAAAATAATTTTTAAAAAATCCAACTCTTATCAATGTTAGATTTTCAAGAAATCGAGAATTAAAACTAAATCCAGCAAACAGTTCAAAAAATAAATGAGTTAATTTAATCAATGGTTACTAAACTTTGCTATAGGTTATTATTTGGTCCCCGAAATTTAAAAAGTTACTCGTTGCTTGAACTATGTTACTGATTACTACTTGCACATCCAAATTTGAACAAAGTTGCCTATCCATCACCCATGTCATTTCCATGAGTTCAAGTGGATAAAAATCAACTAGATGGATAGAAAATCATACGTGACACTGGTGAAGTAAAGAAAATAACAGCGTAAACAGAAAAATTCGCATGGTAAAAATTACAACTGTTTTTTTTATTTACAAGAAGAAGGGAAGAACAATGGTGAACTTCAATAACAGAAATTGCTCATGCGATCGTAGTGGACAACACCATGCGATTGCATGGACAACTTCCTTCGTACGTACGCCACATGGTTTTTTTTTTGTCACGCTCTTATTATTTTAACTCGTTCAGTGTCATGTAGGATTTTCCACCCGTCACATTCATTTTTGTCCATGTATGGACTGATGAAAATGATACAGATGATGCCATGATGGATGGGTAACTTTCTTCAAATTTAGATGAGAAATGAATAACCTTTTGAATTTTGATCAAGTAATAACATGTAGCAAAGTTAGGTACGCAACTAGTAACTGTAGCAAAGTTTAGTGAGCAAAATAAGTTGCAACCTCAAGTTTAAAAATTTTCCAAAATGTTTTATTAGTGTCATCATTATCGATCTCATCAGGAAAACTCATACGCACACAAATACACAACCACGTTATCATATAAGCGTAGCGTAGATGCACAAAAATACGAGCGTACAAAGTACAACTTCTCAAATTTCGTATTGCCATGCGTATAAAACCAATCGCATACCTTTTCACGTCGTTTTAATTGGAAAGTTTCACTAAACACAACGTCGGAAGAATCAGATGTTTCGATGATGGCAGTATCAGTGGAGCTGGCTCGGAGAGGAAGAGCTTTAGCCGGGTTGAAATGGCGTGAGCTAAGGATACACGCGCCATTGAAGATCGGACTTGGGTTCCGAGTGTAATTTAGATAAAAGAGCCGGGCCTTTGAGAAACTTAGATGCGTAGGCCAGTGGGGGTGGGGGTGGCAGAAGAGTGGCGGAATTACAGCAGTAGACATTTTTTTATCCCCTGGGCAGATGGGCGTTTAGTGGATCTTTTGCAGATATTTATGAGTTAGTGGCGGATGATATGGATTATTTATAAAATTTAAATGTGTGGGTTTCTATTTTATTGTAATTGTAAAATAGACCCTAAAAGTTTCAAAATTTGTACCCTGACCCTTATAGTTAAACATTTAAAGTTATAATGAAACAACATAGTAAATTATTAATAATTGAGAAAAAAATATACACAATTAAACTTTTAAGCCCAAGCAGAATTTGTGTTCTTCTCGTAACTTGTTTCGTTGCTTAATTTTTTAAGCTTTCATTTTTTGTGTTTGCCCGTTAGAACTATTTAAATTTTTCCAGATACTTTAATTTGTGTCATAAGTTTTTCATTCGTGGTTTTATATATTTATTTATATTCATCTTAATCTCAATGTAACTTCATGGTTTAGGTTGAGATTCTTATGCAGTAACTTGATTTGCAGGACTTTTTTGACATTCTTATTTATCCGCCAATTTCGTGTATTGTTAACGAAATGAAAAATTAGACTGTGAGCACTTCAAAATTGTATTAAAAATGCAATATTTCGATTTCGCTTAACATCCCATAATGACCCAAAAATTGATACAAAACATTGAAAATTTAATTGCGATCAAATATGAGCTTAATTTATACACAATAAAAAATACATATAAGCACAATACCATGAAGCATAAATGACATAGAAGAAGAGATAAGGAAGACTTAAGTTTGAGGAACAAATGTAATGGATATAAATATGCTAGTTTTAATCTTCATTCTCCATCACTAGCATCAGTTACCGTTTTCATCGAGTTAGAATTAAAAAAAAAAAAAAAAGAGTAGAAAAGTTTATTGGGCGCTTTTACAATTTAATGAAGTATGGGGGGCACAGGTATTTTCTTTTCTTGGGAAAAGTTGATGTGAAGATTAGCGGTCAGCTTTTCTTAAAACTCGTAGCCAGTATATTTTTTAATGATTCTTGTTTGACAATGCTTTTGTTTATAATAAATTGTCACTTTTTGCGGTTCTCATTAGTCAATAAAGTGCGGCATCCATTTTTAACGCGTTAGAGCATCTTCAATAGTCTCTCTATTTTTAAAATGTATATTCTATTATTTGAAGAGTATTTATAAATTTAGAGAGTTAAAATTTTAAAATACTCCAATAAAATTTTTATATTTAACATTTGATTTTACTACTCCCAAAAAATATATATTTTTTTTTTATCTTTTATTTTAACTAACTTTTTTTTAAATTATTTTATTACTTTCCTACATTAAAAATTAAAACTTTTTTAATGCATTTAATTATAGAGAGTAAGTTTGGCTTTTCTCTTGGAACATGATTTTAAATGTTGACTTTTTAAAACAACATTTTAATTTAGAGAGTGAGTTTGGTTCTCCAAATTCTCTATAATTAAATGCATTCAAAAAGTTTCAATATAGGAAAGCAATAAAATAATTTAAAGAAAACTAGTTAAAATAAAAGATAAAGAAAAATAATAAATATTTTTTGGGAAAAATAAAATTAAGTGTTAAATATAAAGAGTTTGTTGGAGTATTTCAAAATTTTAATTCTTTAAATTTATAAGTGCCCTCAAAATGATAGAATATGCTCTTAAAAAATAAAAAAAGTCTCTTGGAGATACTTTTATGATCTTAATTATTTTTTTAGTGAATAAGTTCAACTCCAACCAAACGTAAAAAGTCATAGGATTAAAAACAGATTTTTAATAAATTTTGATAAAAGATTATGAAATTGAAAAATTGTGAATTTCATGAAATATTTAATTAAAATTAATTGTTGATTTTGATTTAAATTAAAATATTAGCCCTCGTTTGAGCCCCATTTTTTCAATAATATATTCTTTCAAAACTCATTTTCAACCGTACATTCTCTCATAAAATAATTATATATATATTTTAAAAAAACCTTATTTTTTAACTACACATTTTTCAAAAAATTACTATTTCACAATACATTTATCCCAAAAATGGGAATCAAATAGGGGCATTGTTTTGACTTTCTAACACATAGGGAGCATATTGTAAAAGTGTATCAACTGCCTTGTTATTGAAGCTAACCACAAGGTAACTCAACTCTGAATTGAATAGAAATACGTAAGGGTGTCAACGAGTCGAGTCACGAGTTGAAACTTGAGCTTGAGCAAAAATGATTCGGACCTTTTTTTTTTGCTCGAGCCAAGCCGAGCAGAGCCAAAGCTCGACCAAAAAATGAAAACTCGACCCGAGCTTTTTAGCTCTTTTTTTGTGACAAATCTAAATTTTAAAAAAAAATATATATATTTAAAATTTGTGTAATTTACACAGGCGTGAGTTTAAAATCTATTGTTTTTATTATTATTAAAACTTGGCTCGACGGGCCGAAATGGCCTGTGACAAGGCCCACGAGCGGGCTCGCGCCGATGCCCCAAAATGGGGCTCACTCCGAGCCTTGGCTCGGTGGTCCCGAGTACGAGCCAACGAGTCATTTGACATCCCAAAAAATATGAAAGCTCTAGCATGTTCAATATGATGAGGTTAGAGATGGCAAAAAAACTCGCCCCGCCCCGACGGGTTGGCGGGGCGGGGATTGCCGCCCCGCCACGGGTCACGGGGCGAGGCGGGGAACCCGTCCCGCGAAGTTAAATAAATAAAAAAAAATTTGAATATTATTTTTTTTTAATTTTGGACATTGTTTAATTTGTATATTGATGTAGTTATTTTAAGTATTGTTTGTTTTGGATTATAAAATTTTGAATTTGTATTTAATTGAAAATTTTTTATTTTTTAAAAAAAAAAATACAAAC
>CAIGRS010050886.1:0-18865 GCA_903798395.1 Fraxinus floribunda | reverse complement strand
TGAATATGTGGTAGTTCCACATGAATAGAATTGCACGAGTATATCTGAACCATAATGCCATCCATGTATCAATACACCACAAAGGGCCATTTATCTGTTACGTTAAACAAAGCTGGTAATTTAAAAATTAAATATCATCATTTGTCAAGTTATCCAATTGGTAAGTATTAACGTTCGACTTAAGTTCTTAAAGAGTGAATTTTAAGTTGTAATTGTTGGGATGTGAAATAAAGGAAAAATTACAGTCACGATTCCAAACCTTTTCGTTTTTTGTAAACTTTACTTCAACCTTCAGTTTGTGCCATCACACGTCCAAAACCTTTGAGAAATTCACAGATGCAATCCAAAATGACGAAAAACGTTAATTCCACCGTCAGTTGACCTCAAAAATGGAAAAGACAAATTTTGACCAATTTAAATATGGACATTTTCATCTAATTTTATTTCCCCCCTTTTTAAAAATCATTTGGTCAGTTTTAATCTCACTCCATCTTCATTCTTCTTCACGGTACGAACCCCAACATTCATTTACTACAGCGTTGAACGAAAACAACTAACAATTTGATGAAATCTCAGAAGATTTTGCATGTCACATATGAGGCCATCTTCTCGAACCTGTATACGGTAAGTTTTTAATTTATTTTTTTTCAAAATCTTTGTTTGTAGACATGTTTGCTTCACAATGGGTTGTGAAGTGTGATCATATAGTGCATATTTCCATAATTTTAAGCTTGTTATTGAGTAGGAATCATAAAATTTGTAATATTTATTCGCGCTGTTTTTGCATTCATTTCATTCAACTAAGGTTTGGTGTTGATGGCGGTTTGTTATGGTTTTTTTTTTTCTTTAGGGGAAAATTTAAGTTATTTCACCATAAATCTACATTATAATGGTGTATTTCTCACAAAGATGCTAAATTTTGTATACGAGCATGTAAATATAGCCTATTTAGAGTGCATGTACCTGATTGGTTTAATAGATTTCTCTTGGATAGTGCTATGAAGATGCTAGGATATTTTGAAAAAAAAAACGAGGTATGTGTATAAGATTGAAAAAAAAAAAGATTAAGCGAGGCATTGTTCTTGTTGGTGAAATATTCAGACTTTTTAAATGTAGTTATGTTGCTTTTCTTTGTGAGAATAGGCTTACTGAGATGTAGTGTATGCCTATAGTTGAAGTGTTGGAATTGCCATGGGACGACAAAGTAGGGTATGATATTTCAGTGGTTGATGTTGACACTAGTGAGGTGCTGGAGGAGGTTGAAGAAAAAGGGAAACTAGATGTTGACAAATAGTTTGAACATAATGTATGCTATGCAATGGAGGTTTATGATAATTTTCTAGAGGGTGAGACTTGTATGTTGTACATGAGGCTGAGAGTAATGGTGCAACGCACGGAGTTCGTTGATGTTCCTGTAGGTAGATTGAGTGACTTACATGTAGATGAAGATCATGTACTTGCAAATCACAATGAAGAGGTATATGCTGCAGATCATAATGAGTCACCTGTTGCAATACAACATGAGGCACCGGCTGAAGTACAACATGATGCACCTGTTGATGAAGCCCTTACTACTTCATCCCATGTTGATACACCACCTGCAAATACAACCTATTCTCATGCATGTGAATTGAGTGACTTACATGCAGAAAATCATGTACCTATATGTAATGATAATATGGGTGATCAACCTATAGGTGAAGAACCAGTTGTGGACCTACATGACTATAATGAGGCACATGCTGCATCCTCTGCAGATGCACCACCTGATTATGCACCCCTTATTAATGAAAATGTGGACCATACTGACATCAGAGAAGGAAATAAGGAATTTGAATTTGAGGAAGGCCTAATTGAGGAGTTCAGTTATCCAGGTTATGAGTAGGAGGAAGGTGTACCTGTAGATGATCATGATGAAAGTACATTCTTCAGGTTGTCTGAGGATTTTGATATTGGTGATGAAAATATTAAGGCAGAACAAGAGGATACAGCGGGTATGTAGATAGTGATGCAACAAGTTATGATGAGTCAATGATCTTAGAAGTATTCCAAGTGATACTAAAGAAGTTGGTGGCTCTTCAAGAGCCAAGAATGAGCATTGGTCTAATCCTACTACAAACATGCAAAATCCAAAATTCCAAATATGTATGAAGAATAAATTTTTAGATTTTATTATATTTTCATATCATTTAAAACTAATTGTTTGAATCCAAATAGGATTAAGCCTTGGTTTAATCCTACATGCATGAACTTTGACAACATAAAGACATTAATGGTTACAGTTGTACAATATTCAATTAAAAATGTAAGGCAGATTAGTTATATAAAGAATGAAGGAACAAGACCCCGAGTCAAATGTCAAGATAATTGTCCATTGGTTTTTTATGTCCACCAGCAACTAGACAAAAGTTTCAAGATTAACACATTTAGATATGAACATGCATGCAAATGGTATGGCAGAATAGAAGAGTGCATGCTGGTTACTTGGCAAAAAAGTATATAAGGAAGTTCAGATCTGATCTAAAAATGTTTATGAATGGTTTTATAAAAACAGTGAAGGAGTGTTGCATGTATGAGATCCTAAACATCAATTTTATAAGTCAAGAGCTAAATGTCTAGGAGTTGTGAATGGAATTGTGGCTGAATAGTACAAGATCCTGTGAGACTATGGTGAGGAGTTGAAAAGAACTAATCTTGGTAATACGGTGAAAATTGAAGGGCAAGGTTATATATTCAAAATAAAATACATATGTTTGAGGGCTTGCAAAGAAGGTTTTAGAGCTGGGTATAGGAATGTGATTGGTTTGAATGGATGTTTCCTAAAAAGTGCACAAGGTGGGCAGTTATTGGCTGTAGTAGGTATTGATGCCGATAACTGCATGTTTCCTGTAGCTTGGGCTGTGATAGATGCGGAGAACAAAACAATTGGGAATGACTCTTAAAACTTTTAACAGTTGATATTGGGATGTATAATGCTTGATCTTGGACTTTCATTTCTGACAAAAAGAATGACTTAGTAGACTCCATAAATTTGTTATGTAAGGGTGCTGAGCATAGGTGTTGTGCAAGACATTTATACAGCAATTTTACCTTAGTCCATAAAGGATTGACTCTAAAAAGTATGTTTTAGGCTACAACAAAAACAACAACAGTGCTAGAGTGGAGAAGTGCAATGAATGAAATGAAAGATATGAATGAAACAGCGTTTAAATGGTTCAATAAGAAACCAACATCATAATGGAGAAGATAACATTTCCAAGATTATTTGAAGTGTGGCATCCTACTGAATAACTTGTGTGCGGCATTCAAGTCTTCCATATTGATTGCAAGAGAAAAGCTTATTATCTCAATGCTTGAGAAGATAAGACATCAACAAATGTTGAGGATGAATGTCAAAAGGAAAATTACACAAAGGTGGGATCATGCTTTTGGTTCTAAGAGTTATGAGTATTGTTCAGAAAGCAAAGGCAGATGCAAGGCCCTTGAAATCTGACTATGCTGAAAGTGAAAAAATTGAGGTGAGCAATAGGGATGGAATGAGATGGAGTGTGGACCTGATGAAGTATGAATGTCCATGTAGAAAATGGCAACTTACTGGAATACCTTATGCGCATACAATGTCTGGTATGCTATAAAAAATATTAGCTTATATGAGTATATAGATGTATGCTACAGCAAAGAAGCTTACCTGATGTCCTACAATCCAGTCATCTAACCAATGTCAGGTCCTGAGTTGAACTGGGAAAACATCATCTGAATCCACCTATAAAGAAGGAACAAGCAGGCAGACTAAAAAAGTTGATAAAAAGGTCCCAAGTAAAGTCATATGCAGGTACCAAAACGACAAGGACTAGAATAAAGATGATATGTAAATGATGGGTGGGACAGGTAATGACAAGAGGGCACATTCTGAAGTAGATTCATATCATGATACATAACCAACTCAATCACATGGCAAGGGAAAGAGAAAGGTCTCTACACAGAAGGATACAACACCAACTTCATCACAAGGCAAGGGCAAGAGAAAGATCTCTAGTCCCAACGAGCCACAGGAAAAGAAGAAGAAAAATGGACAAAAAATAACATAACTTTTTTTATGATGATCGTTTTGAACAAACTTTTTGTGTGATTAATTTTTTTATGTGATTATCTTTAGTAGGATGAAATTAGAATTGCTTTTACATGATGAACAAACGAATTATGATGTAAATTGTGAATATTCCAATGAAAAAATGTTCTTTGTGTCTTTAATTAGTGACCGTTGTTGGATCATTGTGTTCTGAATGATTCGAAAGTGAAATAGGTTTGGAATTGGTACTTAAAGCTGTCAAATAGATATTCTGACTCAAGTAAAGAATTGAGACATAAGCTTCATCTCCTTAAAAAGATTTATGAGATATTATGCAACTCATTCAAAAGGTTTTGGACTTTTTAAGCATTTAAAAACAAATGTCTGGAACCTACGCTGAGATATAGTAAGAGGTTTAGGTCTTCATGTACGACTAATAGAAAGTGTTTGCGACCTGCAATGCACCATCTACAATAGGTTTTCGAACAAACTTTTCTCATCATTTTGAAGCATTTGCTCATAGGAGTAGGGATGAAACTATAAGAAATGAAAATTGGGGCTATACTGTTGAATGATAACATATCTTATTTAATGGAAAATAACTTACAAGACCATATACAACACTCGATTTCTAACTCATATATCTAAGCTCAAAAACCTAACACAGATCTATGCACAGACCCATTTCATAAAAACTCCACATACAAATCCTAATAGTCAAGTCTTCCATGAACCACAGCTTCTTGTACGTAGGGTGTTTCAATATCCATCTCTCGCGTAGAAATCTTAGGATTATCTTCCTCGATCTGTCTTACATTGGAGGGTCGTACCAGTAAAAAAAGTTACATCCACCGACATCCTAACGTCGTGGGCAAGTGAGAAAGTTTCTTCCTAGGTTCAAGTTTGTCCATGAGATCTTCATCTGCACATTGTCACCACATCTACATACCAAGAGAGAAGAATATATAAGACCTTGAAAAAGAGGTAAATGAACAGTGATTAGTATAGTGAATAAGGGTGAAATAGATTTGGACGAAAATGCCCCTATTTAAATTGGTCAAAATTTATCTTTTTATTTTTTATTTTTGAGGTCAACTGATGGTGGAACTAACGTTTTCCATCATTTCGGAATGCATCTGCAAATTTTTCAAAGGTTTGGGACCTGTGATGGCACAAACTGAAAGTTGTGGTAAAGTTTGCAAAAAATGAAAAGATTTTGGACCGCGAATGCAGTTTTCCATAAATAAATCCATTTTAAGGGGCCAACTCTTAGTGCACAGTATGTAATAGAGAGATACAATTAGAGCGCGACATGGAAATGTGTAGACAAAATTGCTGAATTTGGTGAGCTATGGTAGGGGACATACTTTTACAATAATGAGCATTTTAGTTTCAAACATTTTCAATTTAGCCCACCAATCATGGAATTCGATATCTCATTTGAGCTTTTAGACGCGTTGCATGAGTATTATTAACACTAACGAATGGAGTAACACAAACTCTTATATGTTGGTTAATGGTTATATTTAATTGTCATGAAATTGTCCTTTAACATCTAAGTGCTTGTTTGTCTCCCATTATGGGAGAAAGAATGATGTTTTGAATAATATTTTTTGGAAAATGTGTTGTTAAAATTGAAAGAAACTTTATTTGTTTGTGTATAGAATATTTTATTATTTGAATGTGTGGTGGAGATTGGTTACTGTAGAAAATAATGTTTTGAAAAATAGTAGACAAACAGAGACTAAAGTGGAAAAGTGATGCATTTAGCGTATCATGTACCCACATAGAAAGGAAAAATAAGTCTCTGCTTGGTTTAGCTAAAAATCGGATATTTAGTAATTTTTGATTAAAAAAATTTGATGAAATGTGTAGTTTAAAAGGTGATAAAAGTTGTGAATTTCAGGAAGATTAATTTGAAGAAAAATGAGTTTTTGAAAATGAGGACCATACATGGGCTAAATAATAAAAACTCTTTAACGGGTAATGGTGAATCTCAATAGTTCGGATTGAATATGTATTTTTCTTAAAATTTTCTAAATCTGATCTCAATAGTTTGAATCAAATAACATAATAACAATATCTACATAATACATGAACCAAATTTTTGTTTAAGTGAATTCAATATCAACTGCATTATAGATTAGAGAAATCTATATAATTATGACACTTTTTTTTTTTTTTTTGGGATAACCATTTTTAAATTGGAGAGCCATATCAATCTGAATATTGTTATCAACTATTTAAATAAAATGTACAACCATTAATAGTTGCAAAAGTTTAGCATAAATTCTATATAGATTTATATTATGTGCAAAATTCAGTCTTATGATCATCTAGAAGTTTTTCATCCATTAAAAATTAACCAATTTTAAATAAGTTTTTACTTCTTTTTTCCTTATTAGGTAAACTTAATTTATTTTTCGTAAAAGAACTTTTAAGTAAAAACCAGTAAATTATTTGCTCATTTCTTTCCTAATTATAAATTGGGTTAAAAAGGTGTCTGATGATGAGATTACTGGATTCCTTAATTAAATCTATAGTTTATTTCAAATTATAAGATTTAAACAATAAATTAATATGATTCCGTCCCTACATATTCTATAAAATATATATAAATACATAATTTGAAATAGAGTTACCCAGATTTTGGGTTACCTTTGTTTTGAAACGGATTGCATTTATAGCAGCGGTGGATCAACTTAATCTCAAACAAGGTTTTAATAATCCCAATTATAGAAAATTAAATTCCATGCTTATCAAATAAGCTGAAATTTCAATCCGAAAAGACAACTTTCTCCTTAACTCCTCACAATTTGGTCAACAAATGTATCATTTGGCCCTACCCTTTTTGGAGAATCTTGAAAAAGAAATCAATTAAAACCATCCAATTAAATTAGTTGAGAAATATTCTCTATTGGTTTCGACTTATTACTTAAGTAGCAAGTTGATCTGGTACTTTAAAAGGGAGCAAATAGATCTTCAACATCTCATTACAATTGAACATTAATCCTGATCACAGTGAATTATTTTTATTTTTTTTTGCTAAGCATGTTATCTAGAATGGACTAAATCGAATAATGCTCAGCTCAATAAACTAGGAGCCAGTGAGGTTCTAAGCAAAAATTTGTCAAAATAACTAGAGAAATAGCATATTCAGCTCTAAAATTATTTGATTTGCAAATGAAATCGATCGGCGTAGGGAAAAAATTGTACTAGTTCAACTCTTTGAGAAGTAAAACCTAACTTCATAAAACAAAGCGCATAGACTAAAGAGGTTTTCCAATTGTGAAACTATAGATTAGAGTCTAGTTGCTACCAGGTCAATAAGTTGAGGACCAATCGTGCAATTTTCCTTTATTGTTAAGAGTAACATTTGACTAAGCCATGTAATAATATTTGAACCCACTTATGCGACGACCCGAACAGCCGAACTTGTGAAAAAGTACATGCAAGAAAACAATGGAATAAAATAGAATCTTTCTGTTCCAAGAATCATAATGGCCCCACCTGTTTATTGACATTTTTGCCCCTTCTGTTCCTTTTATACCCCCACTGCACAGTGAACAGATATAAACCAGACACCCCTACGCAGCCCTCTGGTGCTTGATTGTAAGATGAATGAAACAATCAAATAATTTTGTTATTCTACAAAATTTTACACAGAAGAAGATTTGACAAAAAAAAAAACCTTGAAAAGGGTGTTAGAAGAATGGGTGAGAAATTAAAGGAACTGAGTTTAGATGCGGGCTCAAATTTTGTTCCGAAGATCATTTCAGATATTCTCACAGAAGTTTCAGTGATCGATGATTTTTCGCAGAAATTATCAAAGCTGGATTTTCATGTTAACGCGTTTGAAGAAGAATTGAAGAAGATCAATGCTTTCAAACGCGAGCTTCCAAATTGCATGCATCTGTTGAAGGACGGTTAGTACTTAATTTTTTTTCTTAAAAAAAGTTCTTATTTTTGTGCACCGGTTTTTAGCTTTTTATATGAAGATTTGATTTTTATGTACCCTTTTTTGTTTATTTTTGTGGGTTCTTGATTCTTTTGGGTATGATTTGATTTTTCTTTAGCAATTGAGAAATTAAAGGAGGAGGAATTGCAGTTAAAGGGTAAAGAAGTGTGGCCAGTGATGGAACAATTCTTATCATTAAAGAGTGATTCTAACGAAATTGGAAGGAATAAAAGATCAGGAGATTTCAGTGATAAAAAAAATTGGATGAGTTCTGCTCAGCTATGGAGCACTCCAGTGCTGTATGAAAATAATTTTGATAGTAAAAATCAAGACTCTGGTTTACACCTCAGATCGGTAACATTCCCAAGAATTTTTTTTATTTTTGAACACTTTTATGGGTTTTTTTTTATTGATTATTTATGTTTGAAATCTGATTTTCAAATATAGAGGTATGAAGAAGAGGGTGGCATTGGAAGTGAGTATCAGCAACAGGTGTGTAATTTTGGCAACAGGGGAGGGGCATTTGTTCCTTTCAAGAAACCATCTGGTGGAGAAATGAAGGAAAACAATGGGATTGTATCAGTTCAAGATCTACCACTGTCAAGTCCAGTGGATGAAATGGGATCCTGCGATTTGAGTATGAAAGGTAAATGTGGTAATGGTAGGGTACAGCAGCAGCAGCTGGCACCACGAAAACAAAGGCGCTGTTGGTCCCCGGAACTGCACAAGAAATTTGTCAATGCACTCCATCAGCTTGGAGGAGCACAAGGTGAGGATCATAATCCCTTGATGCCCCTTAGAGTCTCCACCCCACCTCCAGGCCCGACATATGTATTGTTTTTGTGGGGTAGGGTGGGGTCACTGGGGTGGGAGGGGGTGTCAATATTGCTATCTCTAATGATATGAAGTGACTGAGTTTGTATTTATGCAATTTTATTGGTGTAGAAGGGAAAAGATTGATAATTTACTGAAGTTAAGCCATGTAATCTTGAAAAAGAATAATGAATTTAAGGACATTAAAATTGGTTTCTTGTCTCTTTCGAGTCTAATTCCATTCTTTCTTAGTAATTTGAAGTCAAGAAAAATTTGATTTGTCATAAAGAAATTTGTTGAACAATGCCAAAAGGACCAGAAATTGGTGACATTTGATTTCCTTGATAATCCTTTAATCTTCATATGGCTTGTTTGCTAAGATTCACTGTCAGGTATTGGTCAGTAAAGAAGATAAAATCTTGTATGAACTGCATGACAAACATGCCCTTAGAGAATTTCTGGATAAAGCAGTTTTGTGCGAGTACAAGTTATATTATCTCTTGATACTCTCTCTCTCTTTTATAGCTAGGAATTAATTTAATGTCGCCGGTGTCTTTATTTTGTAGCAGCCACACCAAAGCAGATTAGAGAACTCATGAAAGTGGATGGCCTCACCAATGATGAAGTGAAAAGCCATTTGCAGGTATGCTATAAAACCAATTATATTTTCCTTCATGGTTGAATCCTCTTAGTAATTTGATAAGCAGTACTGGACAGGACTAAACAGTAATAGATTTTAACTTCTTATTCTACTGTTGACTCCTGTTTGATACTCTCTACCGAACATGACTTTGTGAACTCATAGGAACATTATGACGAGAAGTTGTGTAATTTTCAGAAATACAGGCTTCACATACAAAAGCTTCCAAGTTCATCAGCCGGATTATCAAGTAGCTCATGGTTTACACAAGAGCAGTATGGAGACTTGTCGAAGGCAATCATCGCACATTCTGGTTCCCCACAAGGCCCGTTAAACCATGGAGGGCCCACTAAGGGTGTCTGGGTTAATGACGGTGATAGCATGGAGGATGATGAGGATGAGAAGTCTGAAAGCCATAGCAAGAAAAGTCGACTTCAGCAGCCAGTCAAGGACCATGTATAGGCAACTACAACCGAAATTTTGCTGATAAAAACATAGGTGAATCAGTATCTACATACATACAAATAAAACAAATGTTATACAAAAAGGTGCTGAATTTTTTCTTATGTGTCTTGAGGCAGGTTTCTAAGTTTTTTAGGTTATCAAACTTTTTGAATTTGAAGATGTTGTCTTTAATTTGTTTGTTTTAAGTTAATTTGAGCCCTTTTATAGTTTATAAATAGGGAGTTGTTTAACAATTTAAGTCGTTAGAAACCTTCAATGTTGTTTATTTGGTACCGCTGTTCAATGAACTCGTCTTGTTATCAATCTCCAATTGTTTTGACATTTGTTCTTCATCTTTGGTAGCATATTTGATAGGGGATATTAAATAATGCTAGATAGTTTTAACGTACAAAAAACCTAAAATCGTGTTTATTATTGTAAAGTCCTATCCTATCCTATCGAACAGTGTATACCACCAAATATGCATTGCATGTTTTTTGTGAAGCTTGTTTACTCGAATGTACAAGAATATATTCACATTTTATATATAATTGAAACAAAATTTACTTCAGTTCTTTCTTATCTGCATATAGAATTTATGCTTAATCGTACTTCTTTTTCTTTATCCATTTGTTGGATACTTGTTTTCTAGATAAATCTTTTCGATGTTCTCCCTTTTAAAGCAACTCAATTCTAGAAGAAGGATGAGACGATAGCGAGGAAGGCACAAGAACATTTATATCTGTTTATAGACACCTTGCAACGCATACCCTTAGCTTCTTAGTGTTTACATTTGTGTGTTGTTTGATAGTACTTAGATACAAGATAATGCGTCTATATAAAGCTTCTAGCATAAAAAAGTTATGGAAGTTCTTTTCAGAACAAAAGCAGCATTTTGGTAATGCAAGGAATATTAATCTTGCACAAGTTAAGTACTTTAGTTCTTCAGTTTATGGAGGGAATATTTTTGATGTAGTGTTTAATGTAAACAGGATTTTATATTCTTTTTATATTTGATACGTTGTATTGAATCTGCAGTGAACTATTTTATTTATTTATTTATTTTGTACTCTTGGTATAGTTTAATATTGTGTAGTTTACCTTATGTTTTGTTGTAAATTTGATTTGTATAAGGACCTTGGCAACTATCAACGTACCATATCAATTCGTAATATCCGTGTACAGTGTTATGAATTTTATAATTAAATAGATGGTTTTCAATAATTTATTTTATATCTTTGGTCGAAATGAATTATTAAAATAATAGTATTTTATTGGAAATTTATTTTTTTTCACGTTTTTTTTTTTTTAAAAAATATAGTCCTACGAACAATAAACTCCTTTGACTTTTGAAATATTTTATGAATATAATTTGCTTCCCTTATATTTCAACCTTTTAGAGTCGATGTTTGCTATTCTATCGATATGCAGTCCCTGTTCAGTTCAGTTAAATTTTTTTCTATTAAAATTTATGTCAAAAAATCAACAATTAATTTTGACAATATATTTTATATGATCCATAACTTTTCAATCGCACATTTTATCAATTTTTATTAAAATCTGCTAAAATTTGATTTTTCTCTAAACGAATCAGGGGCGATATATACTTATGTTAGATATTTGGTTACATATATAATAAGTGGATTTGCAATAAGGAAACTGTTTATTTCAAGTTTGAAATAACGAAACTATTCATTATAATTGTGATTTTGAGATCCTATGTTAGAGAAATAGTTGTTTTAAATTGTTGAGTTTTTTTTTCTGCCCTTCCTTATACTGATTCGTATTTTGAAGGTATGCAACATTAATCTGTTACAGTTACACAAAGGTGTCAGGTTGAGTTCTATCACTGAAAAAATAAAAAAATAAAAAAATATGTAGTGACAAAGTTATGAAAGATGAAAGGAATACTGAGTCCCTTTATAATATATTTTAGGTGTTAATCGTTATGTCTTATTTGGATTTGGCATTTTTTAATATTTATATTTCTTTAAAAATTTATTGAATTGTGTACTTTTCTCAACTTGAGCGATGGTAAACTATTCGTGAAATATACCTAAAACATAATTTTATTATCGTTTTTCACAAAAAATAAGATAAAAATTTATAGATGCATTCATATAATTTTTTTATTGTTCGACTTTAGTATTATAAATATAATGTTTTTATTATGCCCCTCTATATGAGGGCTCCCACGTGGCCTCAACCCTCCAACGTGACAAACAGTTCGACGGTCCCACGCCCTATACAGTAACATGATGCGAAGCTAGACTGACCCTTGAGTGTGGACGACCAGTTCTCCCCCTTTCCCCTCCCTCGCGAAACAAAGCTGAATCGACCACATTATACGCGAACCCCATGGGAAGAGTCGTTCAAGGCGAGGTGGTGAAGAGGGATCTTAAACAGATCCTTTAATTGACAAGGCAATTCACTGCCATTGTCGTCACCGCCAACCTATCTGGTCAAGTCCTAGGCCGTAAGCTAGGCCTTATGGATACAAAAATAGTATTAGCATTTAAGGCTATGATTGATTGATATTTATGACAAGAAATGTCAATCGCTTGGATGAGACCACGTGCACTATCATCCAACGGTGTTCATTAGTCTTACACAAGTATAAAGACTCACACTTAATGTCATCCAAAAATAATACAAATTTAGACTATTAAAGCTATAATCTTGCTACCCCATCTTTTACTCATTTCTTCACAAAGCCGACCCCTTTTTTTATATTGGAGGCTTACGTTTAAAGCTCTCTCACACTCATATTACTATTTCTCCAATTGACTTGATCGTTGGAGTGCGTGCGGCCAACTCCACCTCCTTGGGAGAAGGTCACGTGTGATTAACGGTTTGTCCTAGTGTGCAAGAACAAAGCTTGCTTGACATGAGAGGCTTAAGGATTTTTTGGCGACATCAGCAGTGCATTTTTTGAGGTCAACAGATTGGCGCCATCTGTTGAAAATTCGACACTATAACCAAGAGTGTCTTGTAGTAAAAGCCCTCCAAAGTGAGCAGAATCTTGAAGAAATGCCTAGTTCTTGAAAAAATAACCGATAAAGAAAGAGAGCACTTTAAAGTCAAGTACACATTATGAGCTCCAGCCATTACGACACAAGGTAAAGATAGACAACTGGAGGCTTCTAAAGAAGAAGTCCTCCACACGAACATGAACATGCATCATCCCTGTTACCAGTATAGATGAGGTGGTACCACCGCACGCTTAGCCAGAGAAGTAAGGGAGATGGCCGCAAATATGAGGAATATGGCCCAGCAGAATGCTACCAGGAAACAACTATTCCTGCAAATGCACCAGCAGGCAGGATATTAAATGGCCCAGCAGGGGATATTTCCCTAAGAAGGTAAGCAAAACTACACGTGGACCTACCCTCAAATGCATAGAAGGAAGATCGGCCCAATGGAAAGGGAAGTGGAAATGGATAGCTCCACAAACTATGCCACTAACCGACCCGATGATAATGTGCCACAGGAGGACAACTTTCTCCCAGAATATGCTCAAGAGCATGGATCCTAGAGGTCCGCCAGCATCTTTGACAGGATCGGACCATCAAGACCTAGAAATAGGTCTCATCAGTCGTACCTTATTTAAAGAGGACTGGAACGTGATCAAGGTATGAATCGCTGGGATTTCATCCCCCTTTCTCTCTCCCTCTCCCTCCTAGAAATAGGCGAGAAAGGAGAGACGTTGTCAACTTAAGAAATCGAGCGTAAACTTTTCAACCCCCTCGTTACCAAGCTGAGGGTAATGACTTAAACGGTCCATGCAGATCTTTTGAGTTGGACGATGATGACGAAAGTCTACCATTTTACCAGAAGTTGAGAAGTGCCCTCGTTACAAATCACTTCGTACCACCAAAAATACCCAAATACGAAGGAAAGGGCAACCTGATGACGTACCTCAACAATTACAAAACCCATATGTCTCTCAAAGGAGCCTCACTAGTGCTAAAGTGCAGAGCTTTCCATCTCATGTTGACTGGAGCTGCTGAAGTTTTGGTATAGCTACATTCCAGTTGCAACATCAGAAGTTGGAGAGATCTCAAAAAGGCCTTCCTGAACTAGTATTTGTCTAGTAAAGAAGGAGAAACCCCAATTCAAATGCTACAGGACATAAGGTAGTAGGCAGGTGAAACTTTGAAAAAATATCTAGCTCGATTCACAGATGAAATAACATATTGTGAGCAGGTCACGAATAGAGAGACCCTTTCGGCTTTAAGAGGAGACCTCAACATGAATACCCTATTCTGACGAGATGTGTGCAACAAGAACCCCACATCCTACGATACCGTAGTGGAAATAATGAGGAGCTGATCGACCACTGCCACCGAACTTTTTTGGGTCTCCCACCGCCTCAAAGACAGCGGCGAGGTCCTATATCGTACTTGGTAGACCAGCAATGAACCCAAGTAGGACATAGCATCGCCCCCACCTTAGGCCAAGCACTAGCCATTGCCGTATGAAATGCAACGCCCTTATTAGCATACGAGGAGGTCGGACTTGAGGCCTAAAGACAACTGAACCAATCTAGATAAAGAGGGAAGGGAAAGAGCAAAGAGCCTAGAAATAGTCAATATTGCATATACCATCGAACTAATTGTTTATTCAGAACATACTATAAGGAGCCAACAGGCTCCCATATTGATAGGAGAAACACAAAACAAGTACAATGGAATGCACCTCAACCTATGTAAGATCGAGAACCTAGAAGTGATGAAGCGAGGCGACATCGTAGAGATGAATCACCTCAGCGAGGACGTGAGAAGGAAAGAAATAGGCCTAGGGATAGACAATGGTCGAGAAGAAAACCCTCCGCTGATGCAGATAACGCCTCAATGTGAGGGAGAGTCAAGGAATGCTCAAAGAAATTATGCGAGAGAAGCCAAGGGCCTTCCTATAACAAACTATTTGGTCAAAAGCACCCCCGTAGGTGTGGGAACACCTCATCAATAACCTTTTCGTAGGAAGATGTCATTGGGGTTCATTATCCCCATTGTGACGCCTTGGTGTAAGAGCCATCGTAGCCAGAAAAGGGCTTAAATGCATGCTGGTGGACAATGAGAGTTCTATCAACATCATATTTGGAACCACCTATGATAAAATGATGATAGGTCACGAGCTCACCCCCATGACAACTCACTTTTACGATTTTATCGGTGACAATATTGTTCCCAGATGGAGAATCACGCTGGTAGTGAAAATGGAAACACCCCCACTTGTTACCCATCACTTCATGAAATTTCTTATTGTAGATCACTAATCCGCCTATCATGGGGTGTTCGGGCGGCCTGCCATGAAAGATTTTGGCTATTACATCCATACACTATTTGTGCATGAAGTTTCCTACTGAAAGAGGAATTATTATAGTACGAGGGGATCAGGTAGGTTCGAGAGAATGCTGCCTCGGCTCCTTGTGAAAGTCTGAGCCTCGTGGCTTAAACATGGTCCTATTGGATATTGAGATAGTTAAGGCACCTGAAGAAAGCCCTATCCCTAAACAAATGAGAGATGTAAACATGATAGATGCCCCTAACGAAGGGGCCATCGATGTAGATTTGGATCCTAGAACCACCGAATCAAACTCACAAGTGACCCTAAAAATTTGCTACAGGTAAGGAAGGAACTTGAGCTGAAAGAAAAGACAAAGCTCAGAAGCATCCTATTTAACAACTTAGACATGTTTGCCTGGAAGCATGAAGATGTGGTGGGCATCGACCCCAAAGTTAACTGCTACCGTCTTAATGTAGACCCCAAATTCACCCCTTATAGGCAAAAGAAAAGGGCTTTAAATTCGGAACGATACGAAGCTCTGAAAGAGGAGATGGAAAAGCTTATATCCAATAAGTTCATCAGGGAGGCAGTGTATCCGAGGTAGATCTTCAACACAGTTCTGGTAAAGAAGTCCAATGGTAAAAGTAGGGTTTGCATAGATTTCTCTGACCTCAACCAAGCGAGTCCAAAGTATAGCTTTCCAATTCCAAGGATCGACGAGTTGGTCGACTCCACTACAAGGTATAAGTTATTGAAGTTCAAGGATGCATACTCAAGGTACAACCAAATCTCCATGCACCCCACTGATGAGGAGACCATTACATTCATCACTAATAGAGGCGTCTACTGCTACAAAGTGATGTCGTTTGGCCTAAAAAACACTGGAGATACCTATCAGCGATTGGTCAATAAGATGTCCGCCAACCTCACAGGCAAAACGATGGAAGTATACGTTAATGACATGCTAGTAAAGAGTCTCAAGACTGTAAACTATATTGAACATCTGGAAGCCACTTTCAAGATTTAAGGAAATACCAGATTAAGCTGAACCGGTTGAAATGCACTTTTGGTGTGGCTTCCGAGAAATTCTTGGACTACATGGTGAAGTCCCCTTGTAAACCCATAGAGGTGCAGAGTTTGATAGGTCGGTTAGTAGTTTCGAGTCGCTTGATCTCCAAAGCAACGGATAGTTTGAGTTCAAAGCTTTTAAATTTTTCACCTCTCACAAGTGTCTAATAAAGAACATGTCCGGCTTGACATATTATTTATTGTCATGTTGACCTATACACAAAGGATGAACCTATTAGCAGCTATCCTAAAAACTTAGCAGGATCACTAAAATAAATAGCTAGAGGTTGTTTTTACCTTTGGTAGCCATTAGTTGATGTGTGACGAAGAGGTTTCTCTTTCCAAGCACGTTCTTGAAATACCTCTTCTCTGAGGGCAGCTCGTAAATTACTTTGATAAATGCCCACTCAGAAGGTTCAAGCTCAAATCAGTTAACTGTAACTACACAAAGCGCACAATTAGAAGCAGGAAATAAGAAGGAACGAAGAGGCATAAAATAAAATTATCTAAGCCAAGGCTAGACTCACTATACTCATGGTATTGGGATGACACTGTTATCTCTGGGACCGCATCTCCTTCATGTATTTGCCAGCGACACCCAGAATCCAGAACCATGAAGACTTCTAGTTCTTAATGAAGTCGGAGTCCCCCAGAATAAAGGAAAATGCGAGCCCCATAGGTTCATCAAATACCATCCCTTACAGTCACTCCTCCTTAGAGGCTTGGGGCTGAAAAAGGGTTTGAAAAATATGAGGAGGCATGTCCTGACCAAGAGTGACCTCCTTCTAAAATTGGCTCTATGCATTTGGCACTTGTTAGGTAGGGGTTAGGTTATAGTGCCTAAGGATATACCTAAAGAAGAAGTGCAGAGGCAGCTTCATTCCGCACTCAAAATTGCTTTACTCACTGCAACACACCACTCCTTGGAAAACAAGCCCTCTCCTCAGGGGTTGGGACAAACATTTTTATAGAGTCAGGAATCCTATATCTTTCCATGAAGGTTTCTAGCTCGCTTTTTTGAATGTTGTTCACCCACAAAGAGGCCCCAACCTAATATTATAATCTATGGGGCTCTCCTACATCATCCATGTATTTTGAGGGTCCCCTATGGCCTTTATAATCCTATCAGTGGGAATTACGTGAGGCAGACCCGCCACAGCGCATATCAATGCCATATCAACACTCCCAGGGAACTTTCCCACCACATTTTTTTGGAAGAAGAGGCCATTTTATGTTATTAAGGGAGGATATATGAAAGTCTTAGATACTTACACAAATTTCCATCACCTGGAAAAGAAGAAAAGCAAGATCATTGCCAAAAAAGGCAGATGAGGTACTCGAGAATCTCAGGGAATTTTCAACACTTGTAGGTTTTAAATTTTCTCAAAGTAAAGAAGATAGATATGATGGGGCTTTAGCCTTTTATATACGCAAAAAGTCGAACCTCCACCGTTGGATCAACCTTCACAGTAATCTTAGCCGTACAATTGCAATCTCATCCAACGCGTTAAAACCAAAAGGTGCATGTTCAAAATTCAAATGAAGGGCTCAGATGAAGCCATAACCTATATGTACCCTAGACTCAAGTGATCTACACCAAATATAACAGACCGCCATCATTACGTATAAAATGCACACGCAATGTGAACTTTGGAAACCACCATAAACACCCAACTGTTTTGCCTAGGGAAATAACATTTCTTTTAAATCATTAGAGCACCTTACCCAATGTACTTCAGCTTCATAAAAGTGCCTCGCCCTTTGCAACAAGGGTATCACCTCGCATGATTACGCCTTACCACAGGTTTCAATCATCAAAGCGGCTCGCCCTTTGCAAAAAGGGATCACCTCTCAAGATTATGCCTAACCACAGGTTTCAGCTTCATCAAAGCAGCTTGCCCTTTGCAACAAGGGCATTGCCTTGCATGATTACGCCTTACCACATGCTTCAGCTTGCTGGTGCGACCACATCCTCTCTTCTCCTCTAAGCTAAAAACTCCACGCATTATATAAATAATCATACCTGGAGTTAGGGGACTTTTGTTACACCTCTTCACACGAGGGCTACCACATGGCCTCAACCCTCCAACATGGCAAACGATTCGATGGTCCCACGCCATGTACACTAACATAAGGCGAACCATTCTCACCTCCACCCCACGAAACAAAGTTGAATCAACCCCATTATGCGCAGACCCTATGGGAAGAGCTGGTCTGGGATGAGGTGGTGAAGAGCGATCTTAAACATATCCTGTAATTGACAAGACAACTCACTACCGAATTCGTAGCCAGCTTATTTGGTCAAGTCCCAGGCCGTAAGCTAGACTTTATAGATACAGAAATAGTATTAGTATTTAAGGCTATGATTGATTGATATCTACGACAAGAAATGTCATTCACTTGGATAAGACCACGTGCACTGTCATCCAACGGTCTTAATTAGTCTTGCCAGAGTATAAAGGCTCACACTTAGTGTCATCCAAAAGTAATGCAAGTTTTTAGACTCTTAAAGTTATAATCTTGCTACCCCATCTTTTACTCATTTATCCCCAAAGTCAACCCCCTTTTTATATTGGAAGCTCAC
>CAIGRS010050815.1:0-10344 GCA_903798395.1 Fraxinus floribunda | reverse complement strand
TCGACCACGTAAGGGAATTTGGGTTGAACTCCAATGGCTTTTCGTAGCCATCTATTACCAAGTAGTACTTTATCAACAGCGTAGAGAAGCTGAATCTCAGCGGCCTTTGATATGATACTCAATGGTATACCAGGATTACCAATCTCATCCATCAGTTCCTGAACCTGTCAGCAGGAAGCAAAATATAAACTAACCATCAATTGCATATGGGTGAGTGGGTGAGTGGGTGTGTGTGGTGGGGCATGGAGGAATAAAAACATGCTTAAATCAAATGAAATTACTTTTAGTTAAAATCACTTTTGTCCGAACAAATCAGTTTTAGTTTCTATTAAGACCCACTACCTGAAATGAAAAGTTCCATGTTCCGTGTTAAACCTCCTCCTGATCCCTAAACCCACCACCTATGACACAGTTCTTAATAGCTCTTTTTGCCATGACATTATTCATCAAAACTATTTCTTAATTCAATTTACTCTGATTCCCACAAAACTGGTAAATTAAGAATGACAATTGGATTCTTGATCTCACAGTTGTTCAGCAAATGACCAGAGTAGACCAATGGATACAAACCTCTGACGGCTCTAACAAGGTTTCTGCCATCTCTTCAACTGCTTCGTCAGAGAGGTTGTCACCAAGAATATCCTGGCGAAGTTGTAAATGTCGTGTTTGAATTAACGCATGGAAATGCTGATCAACAGATTCTTCAAGAATGTTATCTAGCATGTTTTTGTCAAAGAAGTACGGAGTATACCTGATAAACCAAGAGAAATATCATGAGTATCACAAAGTCAGAAATAAACCTGATCCTGACCTTAAAGAACATGAAATGTAAGACTATAGATGTGTAATTATAAAAAATAGAGAATTTAGCATCTCAAACAAGATGGAAAATTATTGGCCGGACCTCCTAACTCCCCAAATTGATACAGCGATAGAGTTTAACTTATTTATGGACAAGGGAATTGAATATTTGGCATGTGTGGTTTGTACATATTCCCTTATCAATAAATGAACCCAACCATAATTCTCCCAAAAAGTTTTGCATGCTGAAGCATGTTTCTAAAGAAAAGAAGGCTGCAAGAGCAACAAAAAGAAGAGGACAAGGAGAAAGGGAAAAGTGGCATTGCACTTTCCAAACAAAAAGACCGGTACATGGTTGAATATATTAATTACAAACCCATTAGTCAAAAACGCAAGCCAAAAGTTTCATTTACTAACCAAAATTGGAGCGTCATGCGTAACATGAAACTGGACAGTAGATGATGATCAGGAACAAAAATCGAAGATGTAAGAGATTAACTCACCACTTTATAGCATCTTCTGTCACTATGGCAATATCCAAATTTTGAGCACTGAAAACAGGAACTCCCTCCACTTTTTTTCTCCCATCACCAAGAAGCATGGTCTTGAGAAGTCTGTCCGCTTCCTTGACCTGAAAGCAGCAAATTATTGCAATGTATTGCAATGACAAATAAGTTTCAAGGGTATCTCATAGCTCTTCAGTTAAGAATATATCTATTTCCCTAGTAGAACTGTCCATTGTACCTAACCTGTTTCTCATTTGGAATGAACTGAAATATATCAGGTTTTTCCTGCATAGAAAAATAAATACATTATTTCATTTGAGTTAGAACTTGAAATCTATTGATAAACATATAGTTAATATTGATATGCATCCAAAAATTTGCTCATAGGCAATAATGTATACATCGCATTAATTTGAATTTCCAATCTAGACCAATGTCAGGAGCATCTCTTCGCCACTCAATACTATGCACCATAAGTTTTATACTGGAGAAAATCCATAGCATAGTTCCTCTTACTCTCACACCTTTTAACTGGACAACATGGCTCGCCGGTATAATAATTTCACTTATCCACGTCATGATCCAAGTTGAGCTAATGAAAGAAACATCTTAGGGACCACTTGTACTGTATTCTTGTACACTGCAGTTTTATAATTTCTTTATAGTCAGATTACTTGATTACTGCTGAAAGTGAAAAACAGGACATGACAATTGGCAATGGAAGGATAATCAGATTGAAGAGAAGTAACATTTGGATCTCAGAAAAGAACAATTTCTCATGCCAATTAGCAGTATAAATTAATTGCCTTCTTCTATTCTCCATCCCTTCCCCAAAAAAGGCCACATGAATATGTAGGACAATTCATAAAGATTTGTCATTGAAATTGATCAAGCTATTACCTTGAAATGCTCATATGCTATATCAAGACGACACGCACCTACCACACCACTGGGTATATTCAGCCGTTTTACATAAGAAACTGGAAATATAACGAGTTAGATTGTCGGCTCTAACAAAACAGGTTGATGAAGTTTGAATGAATAACAAAAATCACCTAGAAAAGAGAGAAGGGAAATCGAGGGTGATTATAAAAACAAATTATAATTATTAGAGGCCGAAAACGTGATATTATGTAGTAAAAAGCAACACGCATATGTGAACAGTTATTTCAATCAATTAAGATCCATTGCTTGTAACAATCAACGGAAATGACTCTGATTATAGATAACAGCCATAAAATAGTTCGAAATACTTTGAAATTATTTACAAAAGTTACCGTTTACAACGGGAGGCTTCAGATTATAAATTATGGAATCCTAGAAAAATTATTATACGATTATCATCCATGTTTAAATAAATTATGGGAATCTTAGTGGAGATATTATTTAATTTAGCCCCTGTTTGAGCTCCATTTTTTCAAAAATAAATTTTTTCAAAACTTATTTTCAACTACACATTATCCCATAAAATAATATTACACGTAAAACCAAAACTTTTCCATATTTTTTAGCTACAAATTCTCCAAAAAAATCACTATTTCAAAACACATTTTTCTCAAAATTTCATTTTAATGGAGCCAAATCAGGGGCTTAATTTCCAATTCTAATGCTTATTTTAGGAAGCATAATTAGGTTTGATTTAATAGATTTTGTAAGATGCTTCTTACTTAGAATACAATGTTTGAAACCTTATATAAAAGTGGCTTATGCGTTGTAATTAATACAACTTTGAGAATGAAATAAAGATCCTTCCTCTGTCTTAAATTCTGCTTCCGTCTAATTCTTCTTCCCTTTCTATAACCCGTCGTCTTCTCTTTTCCATTCCTTTCTCTTATTTTCTCCCCTTTCCCCTCCTCCTATAATTGTTTGATTGCTTCCTACGTCAATTTGGAATCAGAGGAAGTCGTTTTTCTTTGTCCAAACAAATTTCATGTTCAAATTCAAAAATTAAGCACCCCCATACATTTTCACCTTCAATCACCCAGATCCCCGAAACCACGACAACAATTAAAAAGAAGAAATCACGAGAAATAATTTGTTTCTACTTCTTTTGCTGCTTGTTAATAGCTAGTTCAAAAAAATAAAAAAAATAAAATTGAAGACACTGTTCATCTGGGAATTTTTATTAGTTTTTCTTTTTCCTTGCTGTAGCTGGAACTATCTACTGATTAAGCAAAATTTTGAATTAGATTAGTTCTTTCATTATTGTTCTTTAGTTTTAAAAAAAAATGACTATTATTTGTAGGAGTGTAATCAATTTTGTTCATATTAATTGAATCAGCCGCTCAAGAGAATTCAATTGAATAAGCTTGAAGATGAATGCTTGGACAACATTTAGATCTTCTAAGTCTCGTGAGGTAACAATTTCTTTTATGTAGGTAACATGCTTTTATTTTGGCTTGTCAGTTATAAAAAACATGTCATATAACACCACGAACTCATATAACAGCTCTTACAATTACACCATGTCCCTAGGTTGTTACCACGATATGTGTCTTCCCTTTATCAATACAATTCTTTCTAATCTAGGAACCATGTTGAACACATTCATTACTTCTAGGTGATTTAACTTCCAACTATGGGATTTTGATAGTCTAGCTAGTCCGAGTCATTTCTTGATTGACTTGATAATTTTGAAAAGTTCTTTGACTTTCACAAATTGATTGACTCTCGTCATATTTGTCATGCTAATATGTCATTGTCGAATTTGCTAGGTGTTATTGAAAGTCATTTTTGCATAACACTGATTGCCTAGTTCAACACCATGTCACTTTGTTGGACGAGATGAAACTTAAGTAATAAATACGCCCATATGTATTATCGAACCCAATTGCTAAATCATTTCTTTTTGCACTTTAGATTGGTACATCCACTGTTAGTGAATATCGACCCACTTCGTAGAGCTATTACATAGTTGTGATATTACGAAGCTTCCCATGTCACAGCGTCTAGGATTCTCAATGGTTTGAATCTTGAGATCATATATCACAGAAATTCGCTTCTCAATCTTTAGATGAAGGTTACCGATGGGCCAATCTATGATACATATCCTTTCGTCTTTGTCAAGCATGTCATATGCCAAGTCTCCCACCCTAGTCCCAACAGTTACTTCTCAAATCTGGTTATGTTACTTCTCATCAAGAAGAAGAACAAGAGATTTTTATTGTTGAACCTATTGAATATTCTGATAGCAAGCATGAGAGTTTAGACATAATTGACCGTGACATATATGAGAATTTACCTATAGAGTAGCCACCTAAACATGTAAAGAAAAAAAAATTGGATCATGCACTTGAAATCATCATACTTAAATAAAGGTTTTGTTTCCAGTATAGCAGAATTGTTTTCTTATGGGGACACATTCAAGCCACCGTTATTGTAATCATTTATTTTTGTAGGCCAGTCTACCATGATAGTGCATCGTGCTCCTCACATGGATTTGGTGGTAGTTTTGTGGATGAGTTACATTGTTGCTTTTTGGTGTTCCTTATAGCTACTTGGTCAAAAGGAAATATCATCCCCCTGGTCAGATCATATTATTTGGATTGGTTTACAAATTCAATTGACGGCATATGTTGCTTCGTCATTTGATCAGGAAGAAAGATCACCTCATTAGCTTAGAAATTGTCGTTATCTCGTCGAAGTCGAGTTCTGTCTGCCAGGGAGAAATGATGGCAATCCTAGAAGATTATTGTATGATTATTTTTCAAGTTTAGATAAATGATGGGAATCTTCGTATAGATATTATTTAATTTAGTTTCTAATTTTAATTCTTATTTTAGGAAACATAATTATGTTTGATTATACGGTTTCATTAGATGTTTCCTACTTAGAATAGGATCTTTGTAACCTTATATAAAAGGGGCTTATGCATTGTAATAAACATAACATTGAAAATAAAATAAAGATACTTCCTCTCTTAAATTCTGCTTCCGTCTAATTCTTCTTCCCTTGATATCTACCCTCTTCTTCTCCTTCCCCCTCCTTTCTCTTCTTCCTTCCCCTTTCCCTTCTCCTATAATTGATTGAATGCATCCTACGTCAATAAAGCATCAAGCTGGGGAAGAAAAAAAATTTCTGGGAAAACAAAATAAATAGAAGCGTGAGGAATATTTTGTTTACCTGCATCACCCAGATCCATGAAGAATCGGAAAGCGGGCCCCTTTTTTATATCGCTCTTAGTGACTGCTGCATATATCTTCTTTAGCCACTCTGGTGTTCTACCAATTTTGAAAAACACACAAAACTGCAGAAAGAATTATCTCAAGGAATATTATATAGAACCAGTTGTAGACATAATAGAAAATGGGGAAAAAAATTTAAGCAAGTACAGAAACCCAATAACAAATGACAAATTCATTAACAAAGTTGTCCAGTTAAAAAAGGGTTTAAGCATCTATCTTGGGAAAATAATATCAAAATAGAGTCAAGAACGGCCTAACAGTGCAGTGACCAGTTTACTGGCAAAGACAGAATGTAGGATCCAATTATAAAACCACTTAATTTTGAGGAAACAATAAAAAATAACAGCATCTCAACTCCTATGCAACAAGAAGTTTAACCTTTTATACTTCGTATATGAGGTCCAAAATATTTTTTCACACTTTACATGATCCACCACTACATCTCCACTTCACTTGATCAAGCACTACATCAAACAAGGTACATCATGTATATTAAGTTAACGTAAAGAGTTATGTACTAAAAGTCTAAAAGATCCAACAAAAATCAATCTTCTGCAATTACATCCAACATGTACGATTTTGGCCTAGCTCTCTTTCTTCAACAGCTCTACTAGGATTACATCTTTTGTGAACTGGACTTTCTTTAGATTTGCAAAATACATGTCTCAAATCATCCTTCGGTCCTTCCTTTATCTTATTAATTGACTTCAGACAACATGGGATTTGATTATATTGGAGTTTTTTAATAGATGTTGTGACGGACCAAATGAAGTCTCCAAAAATTATTTATATAACCAACCTCAAATTTTATCATTTAGTTTATCCTTAAAAGCTCTACTTGTCTTATATTTTCCGGCTATGTAATGAGCTTAAATTGTTGCTATGAGAAGTATATAACATTAAAAATTTACTAATATTTAGATAACTCTAACAAATCTTCAAAAAATATAGCGGATACTTTCAGGCAACTCAATGATATGAAACAAATAAAAATTGCATAACGACACAAAAATATAGGCAAAAAAGTTCGTATTCACATAAAAGGGATCATGTCTGCCTGTCAAAATTTGATGCCTTTTGGAGAGGAATGGGATGTCGATATGGGTAGAAACAGACATTAACCCGGTGCCAGAAAGGTCACACATGCTAAAAACCTGGCCTACAAAAGCCGGCCCTCTACCTTTTCCGGTCGAGATTCTCACCGTGGAAGGGAATCCCGAAACCCAATCGGGAGCGTGAGTTTTCTTCGTGGAAGATGCGGAGGAGGTCGGTTGAGGTGTTCCTGATTGGGTTGAGGAAGGCGATTCAAACGGAGTTGATTCGAATGATAAAGGAAATGAGAGGGAAAACTCGGGGAGGAGAAGAGGAAGGTGGGTTTTTGAGGAGGGAGTTAGTGGTTTTGAGGCGAGGTTGGCGGAGTGGAGGAAGCATGTGAGGTGGTGGCGGCGACGGCGTTCGGCGGCGGAGGCCATGGAGCATAACAATCGCGCTATGGGTACGTTGTACCTTACCCGGTAGCTTACACGCTTACGTGGCAAACTTTAAATTTCAAATTCTTGCACCAGTCCAATTAAAAACTCAACCGATCTGCTTAATTCAACTGGCCCAATAACAAAACCAATCACTTCCCTTGGACGCGAAATTGAAAATCAGAGAGAAATCTGGAGAGGCGAATCAGAAACCTTGGACGCGAAATTGAAAGCGAAATCGATGCCAACCCACGCATTCATCTTGACCGGAGGAAGAAGCAGGTGGAAACTCGATTATAAGCAACAGCCTTTGTAGTTTTCCCTAAATCCCAGAAACTGAAAGCTATGGCGAAGCGCGGTCGTTTCCCCCAAATCGCAGAAAAAAATTAATTTGCGAAAATTTGGTCGAAGTGCATCACTCCTCCATCTCGTCAGGGGTAAGAAGCCGGTGGACATAGCGCGGTCGTTTCTCCCAAACGTTATGTAAGTACAATCGTGTGAAGATTTCATTTTTTCCTCGATTTCACTGTTGTAGCACAAATTTAGCGAGTGTACTTTTAACAGTGAACAAAAGTTAATGCTCAAGTGTTGTTGCATTGATCTCTTCTCAATTTTTTCGATGTCAGACCTCTTTCTTTGTTATCTTAAAGCTCCAAATAATCTGAAGTTAACTAAAATATCCTTTCAAGGAAGAGAAAATAACCACTTTTTCTGGTGGCTTGTTCTTCTANTAATGTATATTGAATTCAGGCTACACGTGTTTATTAATTCATTTTTAATTAGTATCATTTCTACTTGTTGGCTTTGAATTGAAGATTAGACATTTGTTTGTGGTTGTTGGATAATGTAGCTGATATCTCATATTTTTCGTTTGAAGTATGCCAGGGAAGAACTCCGGTGTATGTGACAGTTGTCATGAAAAGGGTCACTTCTTTGCGGATTGCTTGAAAAAACGGCACTGCCTGCGGTGTAAGGTAGGCTTTGTGAAGTACTTTGAGGTCGAGAAGGATTCGAAAAACAAGGGGAACTTTTCAATTGCTGTAGCGCTAAACTGCAAATATTGGGAATGGGTCGACAACGAGGAATCAAGTGGCGGGGAGTCGAGCGGGGGATCAAGTAGCGGTACCGTGTTCAAATAATCACGCGACAGTCGAAGGAGCTGAACACTTGTCCCGCCTGTTCCATACTTAATGTCGCGTAACCGAAGACAAAATCATTGACATTCAATTGACCGTGACAATACGTAATGTTAACGAAAGTGCGGAAGTGGATAAGAAAGGGAAGGGACCGGCATGATTTGTGACGTGTAGTATGTGTTTTGTTATAAGTCTTGTTCTTCTAGTATGTGTAGTTGGTGTTCAGTTGGTGAATGTTTTGTAGGCTGATGATGTTGGCATGGAGAATGAGTAAATAGTTGGGTGAATGTATTGTATGGAGAATGAGTAACTGGTGTTCAGTTACTTAAATGTGTGGTGACTGGGTGACTGAAATGTAGGATAATGTAATGTAGGCTGAGGATGTCTGTAGTCATAACATTATGTAATGTCTGTAGTGTAGGCTAAGGATGTCTGGAACTTAAGCAATTGCATTTAGTGTGTACTTCCTTGCAAGCTAATATATTTTGAGACTTGGCAGATCATTTATTTCAGTTGTTATCCAAACTTCTTTGTGGATCTAAAGATGAATATTTTACTACTTTTAACTTTAACTGCTCATCCTGAAACTAAGATATAAATACATTTCAACTACTATTAAACCTCAACTCAAAGTTTATGGCAAGTAACCATCAACCAGTTATAGTATCAGAAACTGAATATTCTGAATAAAGTTTTGTAATAAAAATAAATCTGCTTGAATTCCTTCAAAACACAAAATAGTTTACCATCATCGAAGTACACAATGAATGTTGTATAAAAACACATGAAAATACAATGTTGCCATCATCGAAGTAAACAACCAAAGCCTAGATGAACTAGATTCTTCAATTGTTGAACAAGAAGTAGACAAGGTCCTTCCATTCCATAAGTGATGCTCCTACCTCCATTGTCACACATGATACTTCCTCACAAGTTTGTGCCACTTTGGTTATGTACAGGTGGATGATAGTACGGCATTACATTTCCTAAAGTAGTGATAATGAGAGTATTAATGAAAATATAGTATGAAGACAACGAAATTCTAAAATGATGAAGACATACCTTGATCATGTATGATCGGCACAACATCTCCCACGCCACCTTAGTGAGGTACGACTGGATAATAGTAAGACACTGCATTCCTTACTGTAACACAATATGATTATTAAGGAAACTAGAGAATGACTTCAACGAGATTCCAACATGATTAACACATACCTTGATCATGTGCATGTATGATCGGTACAACATCTCCAACACCACCTTGGTGAGGTATAACTAGCTAATAGTAAGACACTGCTAAGGGATGACATTTTATTATTCTTCATTAAGTAAACTAGAGAAAGGGAGTTCAACAATATTCAAAAATGATTAATACCTACCTTGCTCATGTGTATGTACGATCGGCGGAACACCTCCTAGTGTACTTGGACATGTCTTCCGTCCCCTTTGCGTACTCGAAGTTGGACGTGACTGCATAATCAACAGATAATTATTACTCATCCGCGCCGTAATTTTTTTTTAAAAAAAAATTGTCCTGCTATATGTAACCTGTAATTGGACGTGACTTAGCTCTAACAGATGTTGTTTCCAAGGGGCCTTTGGTTCGAAGTTTTTTCGGCGCGCCTTTCCTCTTCGAGCATTTTAGGTCTTGTATCCCTGCATTGCCATTATGTTGTGACGCTCCACCATCCGACGATAATTGGAATACATGTTCAGTCATGTCATTACTTCCACAACTCGATCGCGTCTTCGAAAATGATTTCTTTTTGCTTTCTATCCACTCTAGTACGTCACGAGTTTGATCGTCGTTCCCTATCGCCATGTCTACAAGTGAAGCAAATGATTGACACATTTTATCATACCTCAACTGGGCAGGGGTGCTGCTCAAACCATCATAATTCACTACGACCTTTGTGTGGGCTCGACTAACATCCCTTCTCCATCTCCGTAATACATAGGTGTCCGACAATGCAGTGACGTTGTTATGGATAAGTACAGCGATCGCGTGCCTGCAAATTATACCGCGAAACTCAAACAAAAGGCAACTGCAAACAATTTCACATCTCTGGCTATGAAATATCACGGAAAACTTCTATTTCTTAACTCGATTTTCAAGTATCACATCCTCCAATACCTCATAAGTTGTCCCCGAAAACCCTTCTGATGAAGACATGAGGTCGCAGTAAACCTTTCCAATGAATTCATCCTGAACTTCTCGAGATTTTGAAATGGTATAAACTCTTTG
>CAIGRS010050800.1:0-32742 GCA_903798395.1 Fraxinus floribunda | reverse complement strand
ATTCTCCCTCTTAAATATACTGCCCTAGTACTATTTCTCGCTACACCTCAAGGCTCGCAACCATGTGTATTTGCTATTAGCTATGATTTTTTATATTTGTTGATCATCAAGAGTGAGAATGTTTTTCAATTTTATGAATCATTTCATGGATATGTTACTTATCTTTTGCGTATTTTCTGTGAGAATAATGCTGTCTCTAATGATGTGGGTTTTAGGGCAAATGACTGATGAGCTGAGAAGCTTTTTGGAGCTTACTCTCCCAAAAGTTAAGGAAGGGAAGAAGCCTAAATTTAGTTTGGGAGTGGCAGAGCCTAAACTTGGGTCTCATATTTGTGAAGTAACAAAAATCCCTTGTCAAAGCAATGAATTTGTCCTTGAGCTTCTTCGAGGCGTGCGCTTGCATTTTGATAGGTTCATTGAAAACCTAAAGGTTTGCAATTTCTCAATCTTCTGTCTTAAAATTAATAATGCTTGTAGATTTTCTTTCTGAAATAGCTCCTTTGGTTCATTTGTTTACTCATTCTTTCCCTCCAAAAAATAAATAGCCTGGTGATTTAGAGAAGGCACAACTGGGTCTTGGTCACAGCTACAGCAGAGCAAAGGTCAAGTTCAATGTGAACCGTGTAGATGGATTTCCAATGAAGTCAACCTATGAAATATGAGAACTAAGAAGAAAGCTCGTGCCTCACTAAAGACGTAAGCCTCATGCTCCCTCTTAAATATACTGCCCCACTCCTCAAGGCACGCAACCATGTGTATTTGCTATTAGCTATGATTTTTTATATTTGTTGATTATCAAGAGTGAGAATGTTTTTCAATTTTATGAATCATTTCATGGATATGTTACTTATCTTTTGCGTATTTTCTGTGAGAATAATTCTGTCTCTAATGATGTGGGTTTTAGGGCAAATGACTGATGAGCTGAGAAGCTTTTTGGAGCTTACTCTCCCAAAAGTTAAGGAAGGGAAGAAGCCTAAATTCAGTTTGGGAGTGGCAGACCCTAAACTTGGGCCTCATGTTTGTGAAGTAACTAAAATCCCTTGCCAAAGCAAGCAATGAATTTGTCCTTGAGCTTCTTTGAGGCGTGCGCTTGCATTTTGATAGGTTCATTGAAAACCTAAAGGTTTGCAATTTCTCAATATTCTGTCTTAAAATTAATAATGCTTGTAGATTTTCTTTCTGAAATAGCTCCTTTGGTTTATTTGTTTACTCATTCTTTCCCTTTAAAAAATAAATAGCCTGGTGATTTTGAGAAGGCACAACTGGGTCTTGGTCACAGCTACAGCAGAGCAAAGGTGAAGTTCAATGTGAACCGTGTAGATAATATGGTTATTCAGGCTATCTTTCTTCTTGATACTCTCGATAAAGACGTCAATTCCTTCTCCATGAGAGTCAGGTCAGTGTGTTTGTCACTCTACTGCCTTTCCATGTCACATGGAAAATTGCTGACTTTAGGTTTAACTATCTCTTTATACATAATGGCTACTTTTTCATTGTAATTCTTCAATTTTTAATGCACAAAAATAAATACTCATTTATGCATGTTTAGCTCTATGAATCATTGTCTCTGTTACTTCTGATGATGCAGAGAATGGTACTCGTGGCACTTCCCTGAATTGGTGAAGATTGTTAATGATAATTATCTGTATGCCAAACTTGCAAAATATGTGGAAGATAAATCTCAGTTGTCTGAAGACCATTTATCAGGCTTAACTGACATAGTTGGGGATGAAGATAAAGCAAAGGAAATTATAGAAGCTGCCAAAGCATCCATGGGTACAATTTCTTATTTTTTCCGAGAAATGAAATGCATGTCATTATTATTGACCTGGCATTCCTTACTTTATCAGGACAGGATTTGTCACCAATTGACTTAATTAATGTCAAGCAATTTGCGCAAAGGGTAATGGACCTTGCGGAGTATAGGAAGAAGCTCTATGATTATCTTGTTGCCAAAATGAATGATATAGCACCTAATTTGGCTGCACTGATTGGTGAAGTCGTTGGCGCTCGATTGATTTCTCATGCTGGCAGTCTCACAAATTTGGCAAAGTGTCCTTCTTCAACTCTTCAGATCCTTGGTGCTGAGAAGGCTCTCTTTAGGTATTATACTTAAGTACCATTCATTAGGTAGTTGTACAGCATGCATTTGTGACTTTTAACTTGAGGTTTTGCAGGTGAAATATTGAATTAAATTAATACAAAATTATCTGCTATAAGAATCAGAATTGCTGATTTTAATGAAAGCCAGATAACCTTGTCTTGACTGTTTTTGCTTTAATAATTTTGATGTGGATTGCTTTCTGTTTTCGCTTTAATAATTTTGATGTGGATTAAAAGCAATGTGGAAAAGATCACGAGCAATATGCAGAACCATGGGAACACTGGAACCACATGTTTTTGCTTTATTAGTTTTGGTTCCTTTGCTCATATTTTCCTGTGGTCAGGGCACTGAAAACCCGTGGGAACACTCCAAAATATGGTCTTATATTCCATTCCTCCTTCATTGGCCGTGCTTCTACGCGGAACAAAGGCCGGATGGCTCGTTATCTTGCAAACAAGTGCTCTATTGCTTCTCGTATTGACTGTTTCTTAGGTGAGTTCTTACTCATTTAGAAAAGACAATAGTTGGTTATCTCATCTTGCACATGCAACAAATTGTTAACAGATTCTGATCTCTCACTGGCGCAGAGAAAAATACTACTGCTTTTGGAGAGAAGCTCCGTGAACAAGTTGAAGAACGTCTAGACTTCTATGATAAAGGGGTTGCTCCTCGTAAAAACCTAGATGTGATGAAATCTGCTGTTGAAATTGTTGAGAGCAAAGGTGTGCCTAATACACTTCTATATACAATCTCATTTCTGAAAGTTACAAAATAATATTGAAGAATTCTCTCTAAATAAATATTCAGATCCTCAATTTCAGATGGTTTTATTATATGCTGTCTGATGATCCTGCTATTCAGATTCAGCGAATTCTTAATAACTATGTTTCATTTACTTTGTTAAGTTATAATCAGATATTCTGCTGCAGCTGAGTAAGTGCTGATAGTCCAGATTGGAAAAAAGGAAAGATTTGAAAGTTCTGATGGACATAGCATTTGCATAGATATATGCATTTGCTCACATGTTTCAATTTGCCTTCCTTTTGGGATTCATCTTGATTTTTCTCTATTCATGCTTACTGCAGTACATTATTAATCTTCGTGTAGGCTATGTGCTGTTTGCTCATTCTCTATTATTATGTTTTCAGATACAGAAATGGATGTAGATGAACCCGTTGATGGACCTTCTGCGAAAAAAGGCAAGAAAAAGAAATCCAAAAGTGGAGCGAAGGAAGATGTTGAACCCACGACTGAGGATAAGCCAGCAGCTGTTAATAATGGAGATGCTCCTGAAGAACCTAAAAGTGAAAAGAAGAAGAAAAAGGAAAAGCGAAAATTGGTACAAAAGGCAGAGGAGGAAAAGAATGAACCTACAGAAAATGTGAATGGTGCAAATGGATTCAATGCTGAAGATGGAACAGCCAAAAAGAAGAAAAAGAACAAGAAGGATGGAAACACTGAGGATCTTCCAGCTGCAAGTGAAGGTAAAAAGAAGAAAAAGAAATTGAGAAATGAAGACAGTGATTAAACTCTGGTAAGGAGATTGTTATTCGGAATCCAGTAGTTGTTATCTGGATCGGTCGGATCTGCAGGTTTGAAATTCGAGGCATGGGGTGTGTGGTCCGCAGGCTAATATGTGCTATGGTATATGAAAAATCAATTTAGTCCTCCTCATGATGTGAACACAAATAGTTTCAGGGGCCTATCAAATATCTATCTATAGTAGTTGTTTTATGTTCCAGTGTTAATGCTGTTGGTAAATGCATGCACCCATTGCAAGATACTGTATTTGCTATTTGGCTACTTGCAATCAAAAGCATTTCCTGTGGCTGAAATTTTTCTTTGAAATTCACGTCACTTTTCTAAATTAACTTTCTTTTTCCAGGTTGTTCTACTGCTGACTATTTGTTTTTGAGAGATGCTATGTGTATATAGGTGTGTACATAGGGGTTGACATAATGTGAATGGGGGACCCACGATATTGTAGCATGGGCCTCATCCCACTCACATTATGTTAATCCCCTTGTGCACCTATGTGCACATTGATTAATCCTTTGTTTTTCGGTGTCTTTTTTCTTTTGTTTATTCTGTGTGTGCATGCCTGTGTGTCTTGTTATATGACGTGTTTGGAGAGAAAATTAACATACATACATAATTATATGTATGTATAATTTTCTTGGCATACGATATACCCTCACAGTCGTGTTAATTTTCTCTCCAGACAGTTAGACATCACTGCCCACCCAGTTGCAAATATATCTTCTGCTACGACACACCCTATCTCTCTAGAAAACACTAACACACTCTCTCTCTAAATATAAAATTTCTCTTCCTATAAATACAAATTCTGTCTATTTACATATACAAACACAAAGCAACCATATTAAGATTCCTTATTAGGAGGTGATGATGCGTTAGTGATACGGTGCGATGGACTTGACTTGCGTGGTGATGGTGAGGTGACTGTGACGTTTTGGATACAGATTTACGTGGTGGTGGTGATGTGACAATGGTGTTTTTTGGTGGTGTTGATGGCAATGGGAGAGGTGTGGGTGGAGTGGATGAGATGAAGAACAATTGTGATCAATAAATAATACGTGTTCTAAAAAATGTGATTTATGATTAAATTTGTAATTGTGACTGTGATCGATAAATAGTTTTAACAAATTAATTTGATAATTTGTGACGTGAAATAAGTCATGATCTATAAAATTTGTGATCGAGAAATAGGCTGTGATCAATTAATATGTGATTGATAAATAAGTTGTGACTTATAAAATTTGTAATTTGTGACTATAACGTCTTGTGACAGTGACTAATTATATAATTGTAATCATAATATGTACAAGATTGTGATCCTAATCTATTTAATTACCTAGTTAATTAATAAAATGTATTTAATTATCTATTATATATATTTGAGGTGCAGCCCCCTCTGTGAACTTTGAATTGTAACTCATCTCCTACCATCAAATTCCGTTAATTTAGTCGTTAGATACCAATGTTTTAAAAATCGATCCAAGTATTGATCTGAAAAAGGATAAGAGTCAAATGTCAAAAGGTTGAATCGGATGTCGAAATTAAATAAATAAATACACACAAACAATAAAACATAATAACAATTTTTTTTAAAAATTTAGTACTGCTAATTCAAAATAAATATAAATTCATTTTTGTCAATTAAACTTATTATCTTATGATTTATTTTAAAACTTCAAAAACTAATCATTAATATGTCCAAAATAATTTGATTTGTTCAATTGAAATTGTTTGTATTTTGGGGGCAAATTTAAATTCATGTTAAATGTATTCTAATTTATGTTAACGTAGAATATAGGAAATAATTAAACATTTTACATTTCAATTGGCCAAAGGCCCTATAGTTTTATCCCACATCGGATTGTCAAAAGTAAATGTGCATGATGATTCTCCTTTAGTTATACCACATCAGTTGATCAATAGCAAAGTCAGTTAGAATTCTCCTTTTAAATCAGCAACACTTTGACGGCAAGCGAACTAGGCTTGCCACTATTGGCCCTAATAAAAAAAAATAGTGAAATAAATTTTGAGAAAAATATCTTAAAAAACTGGTAAAAAATGTAATTGGTTTTACGGTTTGCAGTTTAATAGGTCGGTCCATCAATTTATTTATCGATTTTTTCTCTTTTGGTTAATCGATAATGATCAGACCGGATTTGAGGTTGGTTCACCGTTTTCCTGATTAAACTAGCCGGTCCGGTTCGATTTTTAAAACATTATTAAATATAATAAAAATTGAAAAGAATAATCGCATTTGTGACCCCAAACTTTTTATTTTTTACAATTTATATAGAATTTTTTTATACGTGTCAACACAATTCCAAATTTTTAAGGTTTTGTTTTCTTTCTCAATTTTTAAGGATAAAAAGGAAAAAGGTAATTTTATATTATTTCATATAAAATAATTAAAATGAAACACAAAAAAAAAAATGAAAAAAAAATTCACCACCCCACCCTTCCCTTCATCTTCTTCCACAAAAAAAGCCAATTAAATGCAATTAAACCAAAATCAGAATTCTGATTTTTGAAGATCTGCATTAGTTGTCATAAAGATTTGTACATGCCAATGATGGTAAGATTTCCAGAATGGCTTCATCTCAATCCTCATTTTTTCTCCGAAATAATGAAAAGATGTTTCCCTTCCTCTCATAAACGGTAAACCACTTTTCATAGACCCCGTTTTCATCGTCTACTTTCACCCTACGCAATCTATCTGATTCATTTTCGAATCCCCGCCCAACATATACATACACAGACATATATACTGTTATGGGTTTTTCCAAGGCATCTCCGACATTAAGGGACGAACTAAGTATGAGCGCCATGTGGATTCATCCTCCACTTGGGACGAACTCATTTTGCCCTCCGCCATGAATCGAATGAACTGATTTCGTCTTGCCACGTGGGGGACAAAGTGATTTCATCCGTCGCCTGACGAATGCAAATGCATGTACTCCGCATCACTTCGTCGCAATCGAAACTAAGTCTGAAGTGATAACATCCAAAACACGATTAACACTGACACGATCCATCCGAATCATCCCAATGGACCCGACTCGTGCCGCTTGCTGATGGTAGATACCAGCTAAGCGCCAGATCCATCACCAAGGCAACATTGGCCTGCTTTGACCGCAACATATTTTTTTAAAAAAAATGGCAAAGTTCCCCTTGTAATATGTACTAAAACTACTTGAAATATAATCAATTACCTCAAACATGTACATATAACTTAAAACATGATACATCAGCCCCTTAAACTCAAACTATCCAAATACAATACTCGTAAATCAACCTTTACTATTATTTACAATAAAAATTCCACAAACGTACTCAATATACAACGAGCTTGTGATATGGATACACAAATTAACTTTTTTGATAAAACATACGTGTATTCCAAAAGAAATATGAACTAAATAAACGAACAAAATGAATCATACAGCTAATGACAATGCGCTGCTCAACTCGATGGATCGATATTCTCCAATGCTGCTCGATTCAGCTGCTATCCGATAAGGAAAAATGTAACAAAATATATGAGTTTATAATTTAGTGAGTAGATAGTTTACAAATACATATATTTTGTTCTCTTTATACATATTTACTGAAAAATCCGATTTATTTTCGTACAACTTTAAGAAATTCTAAGTTCTGATTATTTCTCTTTGAAATTGAAACATGCTAAAATCATAAAATTCTTACTCTTTATTCCGAACGAACTATTATCTAATATTTGAGAATCTGTGAATTTACACAACTGAATAAACATAATATGATATACTAAAGAGTCCCACCAATAAGTACTCAATGAATAGTCTTACCCATGTGCAGAGTAATCTCAATGTACAAGGCAAAGTTATTCAAATATGATAATCTGGTCATACGTACGCAAAACTGGCTTATAGGCTAATCACTCTAGTACACGACCCAAAGCCTATGTGTGTATAAGAGTGGGTCCCAAAGACCTCTAATAATCTGGTCATACATTGTGGAGACACATTCACATAAGTGCAAAGCCGATAAAATCATCATAACTGATCATACACCGTGGAAACACATTCACACCAGTACAGATCGGGTAAAATAATATATGAAGTCATACAAGGTGGAAACACATTCACACTAGTGCAAATTAAGGTAAAATCACTTTTGTACTTTCTAGTATTTTTAAAATGACTTTAGATATGCTGAAACATATAATATGCTAGAGAAATGATTTAAATGAACCGAATTTAACTTTAAAAGAAGTGATTATAAAATCCGTTTGATTCTAGAAATCATGCTATCAAATCAAATATATGAAATAATTAATTTTCTGATACAGTATAAAATGAATAAATATTTGTTTTTAAAAAATAAATTTTTCCACTCACTGAAACAAGCTACAGAACTTGATGTTCGGTTAGCTTTTCCAATCTCTTCGTCACCGCCTCTTTGGTTCTAGGTTCTTACTCTCTCTCTCTCTTTTCCTCCTACTCCTCTTCTTCTTCTTTCTTCCTTTTTCCATTTTCTCCCTTTCTTTCTTCATTTTTCTTCCACCTGCCGGTTTCTCTCTTTGGGTATATGTATTTCAAATGAAAAATTGGGTAAATGGGTTATATGATTGCCACTTGTAATCCACTCACCCACAATTGCAAAGGAAGTACATCTCCTACAATTAAAGTTAACATTTAGTCCATAAACTTCCATTGGACATAAAATCTAACCATTTACTTTTAATAATATATAAGGAAACCCCCAAAATTAATTTTTTTTCCATCTTAAACCTTCAAATATTGTCAATTTGTAAAATAACCCCAATAAAATAATGTATTCCATTTAAATCATTATTTGACTAAGACTTTGACAAGTCAACATTTGACTTTTGACTTTAAAAAATGAGTTGTAACAAACACTCTTGCCACAACCGCTCCCTTTCAACCCCGTGTACTAAAAGATTTTTTATGGAAAAATCTCAAGAACCAAATCCTTAGTATTGATTGAGGGGACGTATGACAAACTCCAAAATGTCAAGTCAACGCCTTACAATGTTGGGAGCATTAAATGAACCGCCTACCTATGGACTGATAGATTGAGACATAGGAGAAGATGGTTCGCCCTATATTCAAAACCACGTGTTCCTCATCCAATGATTTCTCTCTTATTTCCCTTCACTATAAAAACTCACACTTGCACTATATGAGGTGGGGGTTGGTCCCTGGAAAGAGAGAAGAAGCATAATTCTTACATTATCACCATCCACATGTACACCACCACTAAAAATCACATTCTCGTGAGTATCATTGTCGGACGTCCTAGATTCTATCTACCAACTCACTAATTTGATTGTTGGAGTGTGCGAGGCCGCTTCCACCCCCACCGAAAAAGATCACAAGCAACTAACAGTGTGTTGCTACGTGCAGGAAGGAGCTCACGTGGAAGAACTCAGTTGGTCATGCGTTTGTGGCATTTTTGGGGGGCAACATATACTGAGAGAGAAGGTGGGTATTTTTCTCTCTCCACGCACAAGTTTATCTCTCTACCAAAGTCACTGTCCCAAACCTCCCTTCTTTGTATCTTTAATCATAGGCATGGTCCATGGACGGTATAGTGAGGAAGCAGGTGTGTATTTTGTTGTTGCTGTAGTTATTATTTTAGTTCATTGATTGATTAAGATAACTTTGCAAAATTAATTATTAAATTTTGACATGAATGGAAGAATTTTGTAAGTTTTTTGTTTGGGGTGGTGAAGAAGATAAAGTCGAGTGGGTTAAAATGGAGTGGGGTGGGGAAGAAAATAAATATTTAAATGATGGGGATTGTAGTTTGGACATTAATTTGTTAAAAAATAGAAAGCTTGAGATCATAATTACAATTATTTATTTTCAATTTTAACAATTTTCACTGTTAACAATTTTCACTGTTTTTAATTGTTAAGGGCATGTTTGGATCGGATTAAAATCTGATTTTAATATAAGTTAAAGTCAAAAAAAATAATATCAACTGCATTTTTCATGAGTCCCACATCTTTTCAACAATACATTTCAAAAACTTCTATCATATTTCACTAAAAACTTGATTTTAATCCATACCAAACATCATATAAATTAAAAAACTAGATTGTAGGAGGGTGAATCGCTATTCAAAGTTCATAATTGGCGTTTTCCGTATCTCAAATGTTGTATTCCACGCTCCAGGTTTCAAAAAGGAACGTTTTACGCGATTTTCAATGGAAGCAGCTTTAGATTGCATTTTTTTTTTTATTATTATAATAAACGGGCCAGCCCGCCTTGGTCACACCGAGCTCGAGCGGGCCCGCTCAGACTTTTTTTGGGTCGAGCTCGAGCTGCTCGAGCAATCTCGAACTTTTTCAAGGCTAAACTCGAGCCGTCCGAATCGAAGAGTCCGACTCGGGTTTTTTCCGTGTCTAGTCCGAGCCGACGAACTAGTGAGCCGCTTTTTTGCTATCAAGCCAAAATTGAAGATTTGAAACCATGAACAAGGGCATGTACGTCATTTCACTACACCTGTTACCTGCTTGAAAAGGTCCGAATTCCCAACACAAGCAAAGGATCCACACAACCGCAACACATATTCTCTCTGTTTCACGCACAGAAGCACACACTGCGAGAGAGATCTACAAGAATGGCGAGTGCAGCGCCATCTTCACCGAATTTGGAGGACGTGCCGTCGGTGGATCTAATGACGGAGCTCCTCCGTCGCATGAAGTGCTCATCCAAACCGGATAAACGCGTCATCCTCGTCGGTCGGTACACAATTGTATCTTTTACCTTTCGACGCTCGGCGTTTTTTTTTCTTTTTCGGCGTCTAATTTGATTTAATTTTGGGTTCTGGAATGTAGAGAGCAGAGTTTTAGGGAGTAGATTATTGGATGTTTAGTACAACAAATCATCAAATTTTCTATTAGAGATTTTTTTTTTTAAAATTCCAAACAAATAGTGATTTGTGGGAAACCCAAAATATGGGGGTAGGGGAAGTTTTAGGATTTATTTATTAATTACTATAAATGAACGTACGTGTCAGCTGGTAAGCAGATTTAACCCTTTTTATATGCTAATTTCTACACAAATAGACTTGTGGGTGGGGTCGACAAAAGTCTCGAACCGGACCTAATTCGAATCCGAATCCAGCGGTTGTTCATAAGTGAAATACTTGAACGGCATTCGAATTGAGAACCGATGTGGTTGGGTCATCTGTACACAAACTAAATAATTTTTTTATTTTTTTATTGAATTAATTAAATTATTTTTTTTTCTAAATAAATTAAAAAATTAATTAAATAAATCAGATCATTTCATAATTTTAATTTTAAAGTCCAAATAATTTTAAAGCATATTAGCATATTTTTGGTATTTGTATGCATTGAATTAATGTTATTCGACATCTAGTTATTTATATATTTTTGAATTGAGCTGCGTTAATTTGTAAAAGTTACGAATGAAATGTCATTAGTTATATTTATGTAGTGTTGCTGTAAATGTTAAAATTTTTAATTATGGTACGGAACCGAACCGAATGGAGAACTGAACTCGAACGGTTCCATAATTATATTTGGACCCGACGGTTCCATTTATTAAATACCCGAAAATTTTGGAACCCGAACGGTTCCATAATTATATTTGGACCCGACGATTCCATTTATTAAATACTCGAAAATTTTGGAACCGAACCGACCCACGCTCCCTACTTGTGGGAAACCCACCTTTGGGTTGGGTGGCGGAGAAACAGAAAGAAAGATGAGTTTTTAAAGATATATATTGCAATTGATTGCAAAAATGCTCAACCCATAATAGAAGAGGCAGATTTAATTTTCCCTTCTCTAATTTTCTAGACAAATAGAGCCTTAGCAGAAACTCAAACTATTTGGAGGGGGGAAGAATAATCCTGAAAGTATGATGGAGACTACCTCATTTTATTCTATTTTATTTATTTATTTATTTTTAAAGGCCTGTGGAAAAGTAGATCTCCACGGAGTCATATTACAATGCCCCATTTCTACGTCCCCAAGACCTTTAGCTACTTAGAGCCAATTTTAAAGATTTCATGAACAAAAATCAAAACTAAGAAAAGAATTGATTTTATTAAAAAATAACAATTATAAACAGAAGGATAGTGTATAATTTACAATTTTAAAGGATTTCAAGTAACGTGTCCCCAATGTGCCCGTGTATTACATTTTTGAAAAATTCACGTGTTGCATGTTCTTGTCCTTGCATCATAGTCAGCACTTCAGTTAATTTTCTTTCTCAATATGAGTCATGCTATCCCTGGCTTGGAAGTTGAATTTTTGGGGAGACAAGTTCCAAGTGGTATTGAATTATTTATTATTTATTCAAGGAGGTTCTATTGGTGCTTAATGATTCAATTTCATGCCAATTTTAGCTTTTAAGAGAGGGGATCAGTCTCTGGTTCACTTTCAACTAATGTTTTTGTGTATCTACAATTGTATATGAATGGACCAAGCTCTTAGTGCATGTATATATTACATTATTACTAACATTAAATGGTCAACAATATAATTGGCAAGGGCCTTGCATTATGGTCATTTCGTCCATATGTTTTAAGAGCTGTCTCTTAGCGAACTGTGAATTAGGATTATAAAATTTTGAAGAAGTTGTTTGTCACACTGTTTTAATGCTGAGCAACTTTATGCAATCTGCTTTGCAGGCCCACCAGGATCAGGGAAAGGTACTCAGTCACCAATAATTAAGGATGAGTATTGCTTATGCCACTTGGCTACTGGTGATATGTTGAGAGCTGCTGTTGCTGCCAAATCACCCCTTGGGATCAAGGCTAAGGAGGCCATGGACAAGGTGCTTACCATCTTTATCATTGCCTAAAACCTGCAGGATAACACCTATTTTTGTCTTAATGAAAATTATGTGCTTGTTATGGTTTCTCAGGGTGAACTTGTTTCTGACGACTTGGTGGTTGGAATAATTGATGAAGCTTTGAAAAAGCCTTCCTGCCAAAAAGGTTTCATTCTTGATGGATTTCCGAGAACAGTGGTCCAAGCACAAAAGGTTGTTACTTTTATGTGGTATCTGGATGTTCATTTGTTTTGTGATTTAATTTATTCACGAGTGTATCTCCATATAGTGGTCTAAAATATGGTTTTGTTTCTTTGTATCAGCTTGATGAGATGCTCGAAAAACGTGGTGCTAAAGTCGATAAGGTTCTTAACTTTGCAATTGATGATGCAATCTTGGAAGAGAGGATTACTGGTCGCTGGATCCACCCATCCAGTGGTCGCACCTACCACACGAAGTTTGCACCTCCTAAAGTACCTGGAGTTGATGATGTAATATCATTTTACTTATGTTTTCTTTCTCTTGATATGCAAATGCAAAATGCTTGCTACCTGTTGTGGATATGACGTTGTGTTTAGCCCCTTTTTCTGATGCCACATGGGTGTAATTATCGATGCTTTGTTTGAAGTTAATTAGAACTGAGAGAGCGGGGACATGCGGATAAGAACGTATTGAAATTTTACCTTCTCTTGTTTGGATGAGAAAGCAAATTCGGAAGAAACTGAAATGAGAGAAACTAGGAGGACAGAACTAAGTGAAGCAATTAATGAAATTTCCTTTCCTAACCTATTTTCTGTTTTTGGTTAGAAAAATAAAGAAGAGAGAGATATGGAAAAGAAAGAAAATTAAATTATATTTTCTCCTCTTTTCTCCTCCAATCAAACATCAATGACCATAAGTTGTGTGTTTGTAGAGCTAAATTTACCTTTATATAGTTGGGACTTGTCGCCTTATTGCATGTGATGGTGCTTTGCTGCTTCATGTAGTAAGGATTAACCCTATTATGACTGCAGCTGATTTCATCTGAATATCTTTATGAAGGTCACTGGGGAGCCTTTAATTCAACGTAAAGATGACACTGCAGCTGTTCTCAAGTCAAGGCTAGAAGCTTTCCATAAGCAGACTGAACCGGTATGCTGTTCTTTTTTGTAATATTCTTAGCTTTTTTCCCTTCTGCATCAGCCTCCTCGCACCCGCCCCGGAGGAATCACTGATTTACACTGGTGAAGTTTCTTTTCAAGATTAAAGCTGGAAAAATGAAGTTGCCAAGATTTTACCTTACCTCCTGTGGTTAAGTACCACTGTGCTCTACTTCCTACATGCCCTGATGTTATCCCTCTTCCAAGAAATATGCTAGTTACAGAAACTTTTAACTTGAACAGACATGTCCTTTTCTAGAACTAGTCGGTTCACAGTTTGTCTACAAGGCCCTCATGAATTAATAGAAAAAAGATCTACGGCCGACTGTCAATGAAGACAATCGCAGTGGTAATGCATATTTGCAGGTGGCTAAACCTGACTTATAATGTCATGTCTACTAGTTAATTTTAAGCAATGTGACAACTTTTCTGCATCAAAAATTGAATTAATCTATCCCATCCTGTCGGTGTGGAATGGTTTCGATAAAAGTTGATGAAATTTGGTTGAAAAGTTGTAAAATATGTGGTTAAAATTAATTGTTGACTCTAGCTTGAGATTTTTAGTAGATTTTACTTTATGCCAAACAGGAGCTTAGTAAAATTATGCACTGAATATTGCAAATAGTCACCACTTATCATGAACAGTTTTACATGCTATTCCTATATTGAAGGGAGAAATCATCATGTCACTTGTATTCATGCATTGGTACCATACATCAATCTCCGGATCCCCTGCATTTTGTTGTTGATTATGATTCTCTCTGTTATTTGGTCGAAGCCATACTTGTGAACTGAGGCTTTGATTCTTGAGTTTCACATTGATTCTCAGGAATGTTGCTCCTTTTTTCTTGAAATGCAGGTAATCGATTACTACAATAAGAAGGGTATCGTGGCAAACCTTCCAGCAGAGAAACCACCTCAGGAGGTGACAGCAGACGTAAAGAAGGCCCTCTCCTGATGAAAGATTTCCTTTTTTACTAGACCCAAATATTTAGAACTCGGAATTTTGGTCCATGTATTCTGTTACATTATGACATTACTGATGAAGGGCAGCAGCAAGGTTTTGTGGCCGTGCTAACCAAAAACGCCCAGTGTTGAGATGTTTAAACAAGATAGAAAATAATTGATAGCGCTTTTCCAACGGCTTTATTTATTGGATTGCAACCCTGGTTGCTTTCGTATCTATCTGTTTATCCTTAACAATATAAAAGAGCGAGTTTTCCGTTTGGACGGCGTTTTTTAGATTTTCCCATTTCTTTTCATTTGCCCATTTTCATTTCATTCCCCAAACACTAGATTTGCAGTGGTCAAATCGAAGCAAGCTCCCAAAATCTGTGAGCTTCCCTTTCACTTCTCAATCGCCGAGAAATCGCATGAAAAATAGCAACGCCATAAATAGAAGAACAACAAGACATCAGAGATCTCAGTGGAGATGATATTTGAAATTTCAGACTTTTGAGCTTTTAGTATATTTTTATAGATTGATTTGTGATTTAAAGATTTAATATTGTGATATGCTATGAATGAATAATGAAATTAATGATGATTTTTTAAAGAGTTGTTGGGAATTCTGTGAATTTGAATGAGAATTGATTGTATGTAAATGGGTTTGGGTTGGTTTGATTGTTGTCTCCATCTAGAATAGAGACATCGCGTGTCTCCATGCTAGATGGAGACACTGTGTCTCCGTTCTAGATTGAAGTGTCTCCATGCTAGATGGAGACACGAGCGGATTCTCCTTCTAGCATAGAGACACCGCGACTCTGTGCGCCACGGAGGCACTTTTTTTTTTTTGAGTCAAACCAACCCAAACCCTTACATACAATCAATTCACATTCTTGGATTATTATCATCATCTTGAGTTTTAAATTCTCTTTTGCATATGGCTGAATCCTGTTTTCTTTATTCATTCGATTTTGTTTCCATTCACTTAGTCAAAGCATTTGTATTTCATCCTTCTCACAACCGCAATTTAATGCGAGAGTTCAGCCATCCCTTCAATATTCCTCGAGAATTAATCCATTATGTGCTTTTCCCTCTTGTCATCTTGTCTGAATATCCTATTATGAAATGGTTGATGAGCTAAAAATGACTAAGAATAGATTATGTATGTTGGGTTAAACTTGTTTAAGATTCTTATCCAACCGATATTGTGAATTGAAGTATTGGGTTTATCAGCAGACTGCAGACTTGTGAGCACTAGGAATTCTTACCAAATAAAAGTATTAGTTATTCCACTTCCTCTTGATATTTAAATAGATGAAGCTAAGAAGTATCGAATTTATCATGCTATAGGAGAATTATTGGGGCCTGGTATATGGAGAAATATTTTGGATTCATTGTATAGCAATGCAATAAGACTTGCTAGCTTCAAAAACAATTTAGAGTGAAATTGCCATAAGTGCCAAGTCCTGAAAATGGAATAATCAAATATAAAAAAAATATCGTAGTAATTAATTTCATCAATGAACATCTAGACTTTGTCGTAACATCGTCATTTAGGGTGTGTTTGAGCCACATTATTTTGGAAGAATGTATTTTGGAATAGTAGATTGATGGAGAATGTGTGGTTGAAAAATAAAGAAAAAGCTATTGATGTAATGTAAAATATTATTTTATTGAAGAATGTGTAGTTGAAAATGAGTAGACGAATGAGAATGAAAATTTTAATGTGTATCAAACATGGACTTAATCACATATTTAATCAAATTTTATCGAAATCTACTAAAAATATAATTTTAATCTACACTAAACATGTTTTAATGTGTACCAAACGGGGACTTACATTACAAATGGACAAAAATTCATGCATTTGAGGGCATTTCGAATGCTCACATTATAGTATTTATCCTGCCTCTGACCTCCTGCACTCTTCTGAAACTATCTAAACTGCTCAAGATTCTTAAGTGCACTCCAGTAAGGAAGTCAATGAGATTGACATAACATAAACATCAATTGCTTCTTGAAATGATGAATGAGTGATGTGCACACAAGTGATATAAAGAGAAATTAGGTGATGAAATGTTTGTGTATCAGTTAAAATTATTTAAATTTTGTGTTATCCATTGAACTGAAATAATAAAATTTTAATTCACATCTAAAGATCAAGTTTTCTATTGAAGAAATTTTNTTTGAGAATTTATCTACGAGGAGTAAGTACACTAATGCCATGAATGAATGTATGTGGATCATTCAGAGCTGAATTATTCAAGTTGGTTCTTGAATACCTCATTCTTGTCGAACATTTTTTATTGGCATCCATCCATTTAGATCTACACAAAAAAATAAGGATATATCTTAAAGGCTTAAGTTGCTCTCCTAATGTATTTTCAGTCACAATCTCAATGACCCGTGCTAATTATCAATGCAAGAGAATGACACTTAAGCCCTGTGTGGTGCACATTATTTTCAAAAGAATGCATTTTTTTGGTTGATGTGATGGAGAATATGTGGTTGAAGAAAAAGGGAAAAGTTATTGATGTGATAGAAAATATTATTTTATTGAAAAATGTGTGGCCGAAAATGAGTTGAAAAATGAGAATGAAAATTTTAATTCGGCTCAAACAAGGCTTTAACTTCCACCATTTTAAGCTTAGCATAACATGCTCCTAGCGTCTCAATCCATTGAGGGATCTTCGATTTTCTCTTTTTTTTTAACAATGTCTAACGTTGTCTAGTTATTCATACTAAAGTCATTAGTGTAATCCAAATCAGTTAAAAGCAATCGGATTTGAAGTTCACAATTAACAGAAACCAATGTTGGAATGAAATTATCCTATTTGCCCACCTAAACAAAGGAAATATATCCCACAAAATGGAAAATGTTCTACTAAATTTGAAGACCCGCTTCAGAAACGGTTCAATAACAACAGCAACAAGCTCAACTTTGTCCTTGGCCTATTATTCCCAGAGAAATTTTTATCGGTCGATTGATGGTTCTTCAACTTGGCACCACTTCCTTGTGAATTTATCTTGAATTAGTAACTTTTGGCTTAATTTTATTCAATCGATTATGTAAATTATTTTTCTGCTACTCATTTCAGCTCGTTGATAGATCCAACATTCATAAACATTGTTGAACCACATTATTTTGGAAGAATATATTCTGAAATAGTAGATTGACGGAGAATGTGTTGTTGAAAAGGAAGAAAAGTTATTAATTTGATGAAAAATATTATTTTATTGAAGAATGTGTGATTGAAAATGAGTTGAAGAATAAAAATGAAAATTTTAATTCGGCTCAAACAGGGCTTTAACTTCCATTATTTTAAGCTTAGCATAACATGCTCCTAGCGTCTTAATCCATCGAGGGATCTTCGATTTTCTCTTTTTTTTAATAATGTCTAACATTGTCTAGTTAGTCATGCTAAAGTCATTAGCGTAATCCAAATCAGTTAAAAGCATTCGGATTTGAAGTTCACAATTAACAGAAACCAATGTTGGAATGAAATCATCCTATTTGCCCACCTAAAGGTCCTAAACAAAGGAAATATATCCCACAAAATGGAAAATGTTCTACTAAATTTGAAGACCTGCTTCAGAAACGGTTCAATAACAACAGCAACAAGCTCGACTTTGTCCTTGGTCTATTATTCCTAGAGAAATTTTTATCGGTCGATTGATGGTTGTTCAACTTGGCACCACTTCCTTGTGAATTTATCTTGAATAATTAACTTTTGGCTTAAATTTATTCAATCGATTATGTAAATTATTTTTCTGCTACTCATTTCAGCTCGTTGATAGATCTATCTAGGTTGTAAGTATTTGTAACAACTGCTGACATTGCTAATGAAGTTTGAAGGCAAGAACAAACACCCGTGAAGAACCTTAGTTCGCATCAGAAAGGATTGTAACACGGGTAGGTCTTTTGTAATCCCACATCGAAAGAACAAAATACATGAGATGTTGAGGAGTATTATAAAAGAAGATCAAGTGGGCCGATGTTACATACTTACCTGGACGGGGTCAATGGGCGATCAAGAAGGCCCATGGCCTAGGTTTGTGACCTCCATTGCACTTAGGAGGGGTGCCCACCTAAGGTCGGCCCAAGCGGTCGAGCCTACGTCATAATTTGTGGCAGTGGGGGCCTGCGTTCGCGCGGCCCCTGCCCAACTCGTTAGTTTAAAATATTTAATATCCTCAATTGGGCTTCAATTTTGATTGAGCAAGCTGTATTACTATGATGCTTGGCTTCGCTCTGGTTATTCTTTAGGTTTGTAATGTTCAGTTCGCATTCATTTGGTCTTTTTACTTATTTCTTGACTTCCTTTTTCGTTTAGCTGTTCGGTTGCTACCATTCAAAAGAGAGATGGGAGGGATATACGAGTCTTCGGTGAGTACTGAGTTATTATTTTTCAACTGAATGTGCTACAATTTGGACAGTTCGTTCTCTTTCATATCGTAGTAAGGTTGTTAGTTGAGAGGCAGACGAGGACTCGAGTAATGTAACAGTGCTGCTAATGTTCCTGGAAAACTGTCTGAATGGTTTATGTCTTAAATCTGTCTACATTATCCATTCTTCGATGGTTTGAAATAAATTTCACAAAAGATCTTGCTTGGAAGATATTTTGCTGGAATATCCTGGGAGGCACTTTTTAGAATTTGTATTTGGCAGCTAGTTTCCAAGTATAACCCCAATGGGGCTAAATAGCGTTACTCTAATTATTTTGGTCTTTTTTAGTTTCGTTTGTTATTTTTGGACCACAGGTCACGACACAATTAAGATCATTGCAGTCCATTGTTTCTTCCAATGTTTCGTTTGTTATTTTTGGACAACAGATCACGACACAATTAAGATCATTACAACCCATTGTTTCTTTCAAAATCGACAAGCATGATGACCGACATTGTGTGATCTCATGGAACTAGTCTTCTCCATTCGAAATGGGTCATCTCCAGACGGTGTTTGTCGATAATACTTTGAATTGAAGTCGATCTTTAAAAGATGATTATCTATATTTTTTCTTAGAATCATCAAAATATCTGAATCCATTGGTCTAATCTTTATGTACTTTCACCTCTGTTTATCTGCTATATATGAAAATCTCTCATAAGCCAAGAAAAGTTAAATCCAATTATGATGAAAATTTGAATTATTAAAACATCACTAGAGTCTAGAATATGAAGGATTTAAAGCAGGAAACATAAGAAACAAAGCGTTCAAGAACATGAACCAAAAGTATAACCTTTGCCTGCATTAGGTGAAATCTCCAATTTTATTTGATCATGCTATATGTACATCATCCTTTACCTCATTTTTTGCACTTTGCTACGTGACAACACATCATTCGACAATTTTAAAAATTAAACAATTTTCTCTCAAATCCTTCTTTTAACAACACATCAAATGTCAAGGATGATATCCACATGGAGTGTACATCTAGCATTTTTGAATTTTATTTTCACTATATCATAAAATTTCTATATTCCTTTCCACAAAAAATAAAATGTATAACATTTTAAATGTAACGTAATTCTTGGAATTGGGAACCAAAATGTAATGTAATGCAGTAGAAGATTTGATGGTAATGCACTATTATGTCTTCTGAATCCCACATCAGAAGTTCAAGAAACAAGAGGGGTAGAGGAGCATTACAAAAGAAGACCAAGTGTGATGTAATTACATACTTACCTGGACGGGGTCAATGGGTGATCAACAAGGCCCATGGCCTAGGTTGGTGACTTCCATTGCACTCAGGAAGGGCGCTTGCCTGAGGTCGGCCCAAGTGGTTGAGCCTACGTCATAATTTGTGGTAGTGGGGGCCTGCGTTCGCGCGGCCCCTGCCCAATTTGTTAGTCCAAAAGTTGTTAGTCTATGCTTCAATTGTGAGCTTATTTGATAAACCTGGCTGCAATTAAAATTCTGGGTTATAATTATATATTAGTTTTTTCAACTTCTTTTTATGATTGAAGATTCTTGTTAGCTCGAACATGATTCATTTTCATTCAAGGAAAAATGGAATTGGATTTATTTTAGGGCACGTGGGCCATTTTAAATAGTGAATAGTCATGTGGATCATTTGAAATGGGGTTGAAAATGATGTTTTATCATTTATAAATTTTGCTAAAAGGTGACTTAACTGGTAAATTAGCTTTAGTAATAATTAGTGAAATAAAAAGACTAGTTTTATAGCTCCCACATAAATAAGGAGTTGTGCAACATCGACCATGAACGTAGAAAAGCATGTGAGAAGCATATTGGCTAGTGTCCGTGAGGCCCCAATACCTGATTGGAGGGGACACCAAAGGCCTATGTCCTTCCATCCAAGGGATGGATAGAGAGGGAGGAAAGAACTTATGGTTTTTCCATGTTGTCAAAGATCTAAGACTCCAGATTATAGTTTTTGGCCACCATTTCGGAATAGATTTGAGGTTTTAATATCAATTTCATTGGCGACTAGAAATGCGCTTTATTTTTTATCCTTAAATTTCTCGCCGTCTAAAAAGCTGAAAACACGAGTAGGCTTTCATAGCCATTGGATGAGACCCAAAACTTTGCCAACTAGGGAAGAAGATAGACTCTTGAGAATTGGTTATTATTCCATTACGATTTTGAGAATTTTTTTGAAAGGCTCCGATTGATTCTTGCCAAGACTTGTTACCTTGCGCAACTAAAATCATCGACTCTGCATTTATCACTTCGAAACTCAACCTATTTATCCATGAATTTGTCTTTCAGGTTCCTCTTCTTAACAAACAAACTCAAGGATATGAGATGGAGCCAATTTCTTGATCCTGTACTTAAAACCCATTACCTTGTTCGACGGAAGAATTCTATCAAGTGGAAACTTTGAGTTCCTCTTCTTAACATACAAATTCAGAGAAAGGAGATAAGAGTCGATTCAAGTTTGATATGAGCAAATGAATCTATAAACAAAAGCAACAACGATGACAAAAGCAAAGTGATGGTGAAATTCATTTACATCTTATTCCATGAAGTAAACACCGTTCCATTTCGTGCCCAATGCCTGAAGGTCTAGGAAGTTGATGACAGTAGAACCGGCAACCGAAGCCCAGGTGAACCTATTAACGGTCATAATATAGCGAAATTCCTTGTCGAGGTACTGCCCTTCCAACTCAAATCAATTTTGCATCTAAGCAACGATCTAGTCAAAATTTACAAATTGTTTTTAAAATTAATTGCAAGACTTGCAATTAAAAATTGCATCACAGATTAAATTGAATCTTGAGACTACTGTTTTAAAATCTTTCACATATTATTTTGATAGAGAAATAACATTGGAACTAGAATTGGTTGGAGGCAATCCCAATCAGGACAGACCCCCTCCAAAAATAAGCGTATGCCGCTATTTGCAAAGAGCACACGGTATTCTTTAGTAAAAGGCGAAAGAATAGTTCGCTTTGTGCTCCCTGAACGGCTGCATGATTCAATAGTTTATTGGAGCTCTTATTTTATAGCCTCCATTTCTCTTCCTAACACTCACCAACCGATGTGGGATTGGGATGGAGCCAGTATCAAGTTTGGAAGGCTCTATATTGATTCTATGCCAAAAACCTGTTACCTTGTTCGACTGAACTCATTGGCATTGCATTCTATTTTGTTGAAACTCAATATATTAGTCCCTGAATCTGCCTTTCCGGTTACTTTTCTTAACGAAATATTCGAATAAATGAGATAGAGTCAGATTCGAGTTTGATATGATCAAATGGTTGATAAACAAAAGGGAAGGAAGCAAAGTGCTGATGGTTTACAGATACAAATTTTTCTATGAAGTTGACTCCATTCCATTTCCCTGAGTAGCACCAATACAAGTAACTTGTACTGCCCTTGAACACACATTCATAGAGTAAAACAAGTAATTTTGCTAAGAATATCGCATAGAAACAACTTATTTAGGGCTAGTTTAATCGAAAACAATCAGAAAAAAAGGGCACATCAAGGAATTAACGCATCGTCCAAACGTGCCCTATGATGTCGATAGCATTTCGATAATTTACGTACTTGAAAATCCAACCTATTAACTTCAGAAACCGTTAAAATCCATCCAAACTAAAATGCAAATACGACATCATTATTTCGATAATTTACAAACTTGAAAAGAGTGCACATTCTTAACAAATCCTAGATGTCAACTGTAATTTTTGCATCCAAATGCGAGAATTCTTCATAAAATGCCTTGAAGTGCTCATACGAATGCTTAACATCATCAACTGCACACATTTCTCTAATACTGTGCATTGACAACTGAGGAGCCCCAACATCAACTGTGCGGATGCCTACACCACTTGCCAAAATGGGACCGATGGTTGAACCACAGGGCATGTCGTTCCGAACCACAAAATCCTGCAATTTGAATTTCCATCAAAATTATAAATAATTCACTACAAAATCCCAATTATGAGTATAGTGCACATGATGCAAAAAATAAATAAATCACTCCTTTTCTCTTATATAACTGATTGCTATCTTGCTTGTTTTTTTCCTGTTCAAGAAATTAGTGATGATCAGCTGAATTTATCGAGGATAGACCATCAGTTGAAACAAGAACCAACATATTTTTATTTTTTTCTTAGCTTGAGAAAGTACATTGCAAAGCACTACTAGGCCAGAAAAATGCAATTTTCTCGCAAGACGATAAAAAATGTGTTGTTTGCTTTTTCATGCCACGTTAGAATTTTCAATTATTTAACATATTGAGGTAGATGGAGTACCTAACAGTTAACAAAAAAGAACATAAAGTGATTAATTTAAAACCAAGAAAAAAAAAGTTTGGAGACCAAAGTGAAACAATGCTATTAGGTAACTAATAGTACTGTTTCTAACCCTTCACGTCTGTGTTCAGTAAGCTTGTAAGCAGATGGAGCCATCTTTGGATGCTCTAAGAAAAAAATTAGGATACTTTCATCTAGTGATATTTGCTGGATCAATTTATTATATTGTTATCAAAACAGTTATAAATCTTTTACCGTTCCCAACCTGTATAGGGAGGCCGTGCTTGGTTGCTATCTCCCGAAATACAAAGGAAGTAACTGCATTGGTTGCATATCGTTGATTTGCATTGTGCTTAATGACCAGCCCACTATGCATTCTAGGTTGATGATTTTCTTCATGCTTGTCCTGATAAACAAAAATAAATCATCATAATGCAGAAGATAGTCAATACAGAATCCTGGAAAACAGCGCAAAGCATTGCATTTCGCATACCATGTAATTAGGATGCAAGGCATGAGCCATGTCAGCTGAGATTAGGAAACTCCTCTGAATTGCTTTTGGTAGCAACTGCACGACAATCAAATTGACGAGATAACAGCAGATTAACTGTGGGGGGGGGATCTGGTAAAATAAATTCTTACTAAAGGTAATCAAGGCATTCCAAAAGAAATGATCCCCCAATTGTCAGAATAACAGAATATTTAATTCTAATCTGTGACAACCCAATTATGACATCGAACTCATCACTCGACTAATGCCTCAAATATCAACTCTAGTTGCTTAAGTTCATTAAGAAATATGGGGAACAAAGTGAACAAAAGGACAGGTTTTGGCCTGGTAATTTCAGTTGCAATCAATGCAAAATATGCAGTAAAATAAATGGTATAAATTAAAAAAGACACTAAAAGCTGTAAAAGTTCTGATTCGTTTGGTGTTATATGTTTTAACTTAGTGAGTGGAACATTGTATTTCTTTACTTAAATTTCAGCTTTTCACAGCATGTTGACTTTCAGTAACTTTCTAAAAATGTTGACCAGTCTGTAAAATCGCTTTCAAATTTGGCAGTGTAGTCTCTTCTAGAAAATGAGGAAATTGATTCATGTTTGAGAAGATATGAGAAACCTTCAAAGCATGTGCATTGCTTAAAAGGAAAGCTAGAACAATAAAGTGACATGAACCTATTGGTACCATTGTATCTGAGCTAAAGGAACTCGTGATTCGTGATAAAGCATCCAACATGACAGGAGATCCAGCTCCTTGTGCTGAATCAGATCCGACTTCCTCGTGATCGAACAAGGCCACCATTCTTACACCAGTCTCATCTTGGAGACTACTTTCAGAGGAGGTTGACTCGATCAATGCCTGAAATGAAAAGCAAAATGAAACAAAAATAAAATGAACTGCTGACCGAACTGCTCTCCCTTTTATGTATTCAAGCTGCAGTATTACTTTAACATCAACTATATTACAGACTCATGATATCCAATATATACTGAAAAGATTGAGCTTAATCGATCACTCGCTCACCATAAAACTCACACTAAGCTATTTTATATAAAAAAGACAGTGTGCAAGGCAAGAATTATGAAAATATATACTCTCTTTCTGACTTAATCACCGAGTGGTCTATGGAACATTCTCTATTGCATTCACATTTATGAGACCCTTCTGAACAGGAATAATGGAGGAGCTAGAGCACCAACCTCAAGCTCGGTATTTCTGATGTTAATTTTTGAACGACATCACATGTGATTTAGCCGAAGATGATAAAAGGCAATTATAAGCTCCAGGATTTATATTGCTAACTTACTAATAAAATGAGCCAGTGCGACTGATGTTCTCAGAAGTATGTATTCGAGTTCAGAAATCAGTGATGATCTAACATCACTAAAAATATTATTCGACCCGCTAAGTGCATAGCAAATGCACAGCACTTCTACTCACATTTGAAAGATTTGAGAAATAACCAAAGATGTAATCCTGAGGAATTGCTCAATTGGTCATGCCTTGGGTTTGCTCCCCGATGGTCACCAGTTCGAGTCTCCTCAAGGCCACTGAGATGAGTACCTACTGTAAACTTCAGGGCCCCGTGGGATTAGTCGAGGTGCGCGCAAGCTGGCCCAGACATCCACGGTTATTAAAAAAAAAATAACCAAAGATGTTAAGTGGCAATATCTATATCTATAATATATTAAATATCACATCAAGTAAGAATCATTTTTTGGACTATTATAACCCTACTACAATTCAATTATTTCAGTGATACCTTACTTTTCGTTTTTCAATAAGTATTTATTGTATAAACTGTAATAATATTACAAAATCCTTGTTCATGCATGTATTCCATGTTATTGATTCTTAATTAATTCACATTCACATTCATTTAATTAATATTAATTAAAATTTCACATTCACGTCCCAGTTATAAATTATCATTTAATTAACATTCGCATTAATTTAATTAATATTAATTAGAATTTCACCTTCAAGAATGCAGGGAAAGATGTTGAATTTCACCCATCTTACAGCCCGTGAAAAAAGAGAAGAAAAAATGTAATTAAGGTACACCTTGAACCTAATTTGATATCAAGGAAGAGAACCAAAGAAAGAGAAATTAGTGTCAGTGAGATTCACATTCAACCCCAGAATGTTAACATATCTTGAATTGAATATATCAACAAATTGGCATAACTGGCCAACAGAGTTTAAATAGCTTATGAGTACGCACCTTTAACGAACAAAATGACATACAGAGATTATCCAGTCTTCCAGAGAAAATAAATTCATTCATGGCACCAGCAATAGTACTTGGTTGAGTATCACATGCTTGCAATTCAAAATCACATATGTCATCTGGTTCACATCCTGTCTGAGCTGCAATAAGCTGGAATAAAGGGTAGAAGAAGGTAAAAAAAATACGTGATGAGAACATGTTCAATATCCCTAAAATAAAAGCTGAAATTTTCAAGATGAATAGTGTTTGAGAAATTTCACAAACTCCCTACACAAATATGTAGACATTATGAGTAATACAAGAATAAGAAAAAACACAAAAGACAAAAGACAACCTAGCCAGAAAGCTACTTACCTGCAAAAGAAGAGAGTGATGCTTTGGACTGTTTTTAGTTTCCTTGATAGTCTTCCCATCGGTTGGAACTTCACTTTCAACCGAACCTTTCTCAGCAACTGGTTTGTTGAGCTCAGCCTGCTTGAGAAATGTCAAATTGTTTAAGAGAAGCATATTTTGATGAATAAAATACAATATAACGATGTTAAAGAACGTTGTACTCCATCCAATTCCTTTCACGGAAAAAGGATAATATAAATTAAAATTGATTGTATTCACAACACTTTTATATGAACCTGCTTTAAGGAATGATGAGAGGTCATATTCTTCATAATTATTTGCCAGTTGGAGGGTGCCAACTCTATAGTGGTAATATAAAGCAACGCTGAAAATTCAAGCTACCTCGGAAAGACCAATGTCCATATGATAGAATGATAATAGTACAATTCCTGAATAATATGGGTGTCAATAAGAAAATGAAACTAATCCAGAAATCCTAGCTTGTTTTAATAGTGTTGACAGAATTTCTACTCTATTAAAAAATAGGAGGTCAAATATAATCATTGGATGGGATTTTGTTTTGATGTTACATTTGTGTCCATATAAGCAAACAGACAATCATTCTTCTTAATATTGTAAACTACTCCACATCACAACTGGCCTACAATTAGCTCAGTTTAGAATTGTTGTTTAACCAAAGAAAAATGCCAAATGCGTCGTGTTTTACTGTGAAATCTTTATCAAACATAAGCACCAGACCTTATATACTTGCCTTCCAACCTCGAGTACCTGACTCTGGTTGTTACCACAGTGAAAATTTAAAATTACATAAAAATCCATGTTGCTCGACATGTACTTGCACAAGAAAAACAGTAGAAAGATGAAAGCAAATCTAATAATCTGAGATACTCCGTGTAAAATATCAAATAATTCAGAATCGATGTGTGAATGCCAGCCATCCTTATCGAGTAACCTTGACAATTCTAGAACCCTTGCTGGTTGGAAGTGTTTATAAATAATTTAAATTATAAATAAATAAAAATTAGTACGGGATAAGTGGCAAGTACTTGTGAGTTCCTTGAAATATGTGGATAAAAAGTGGCTTGAGCATTTATAAACAATTTATAAACATGAGCCAAACATAGGCTAGCTTCAAAAAATGTAAGAAAATGTAACATATCCAGATATGTTTGCCCATTTTCAAAAAAACTTACTTAAAAGTATCTTTAACTTTAAGCTAGTTATCTTTGTTCTTCATGGATGTTCAAGGACGTTTAGATAATGTATGAACAAGCTTAATAGAAAGTTAAATCTATTTCTGAAGTTACCTTAACTGATGTAGCCAATACTGGAGCAAGATGACTCTCTGTGTTCACCTTGAATCCATCATTAACTCCTCTAATCCAACGAAGACAACAGCATATTTGAGTTATCAAAATAAACATGTGTCATATACCAACTTAAGAATCTCCAAAGGAAGAACCTGTCTAAGTGAATTGCCAATGTAGGGATTCGCATTATAGGCTCCTCAATTCTGACAAGCCAGTGTGAATAGGATTCTGAACCATCTTTCTGTTCTCTTATTATTATTCTTCCAGCAAGACTTAAATCGCGGTCAAACCATGTATGCCACAAGCCCCCTCCATATGTTTGCACCCCAACTTCCAAAAACCCACCTTTCGATACCTAAAGTTTTGTAATTCAAATTTTAGCACTAAATTATCTTCCTCTCAACCAATATAAAGGGTTTTAAATGTAAACCATAGCATATGAGTCATCAATCACCTTTGAAACTGGCTTTACTTTCAGGCATGGACTATCAGTGTGAGCACCAACTATATAAAATCCATTCCCGGCAACATATCTACGCAAAAAATGAATCCATATCGGCCAATCAATTCACATTCAAAGTCCATACATTCTTGCAATTTCCTCGACACGCAGTCTTGTACACGAGTATTAGAAACTTTCTTATACACATCAGAAATAAATCGTGAGAAGAGAATTAAGAAATTCTCACTCTTAACAACTATACACAGTAGAAAATACTTGGTCCCACAAAATAACTACATAGATTAAGAGCTCATTTTTCTCTTTTTTTTTTCATTTATTTCCATATACATATAGAAATAATGGAAAATTGAAACCATCTGTTATCCAGAGAAATGAAGAAATAATGCATTCGGAAGTGATAATGATAAACTATGATTTCATACTTTTCACCAATAGCAAAAGCAACAATAGTGGAGTGATTCCTGGTGAAGAAATATTTCTTGCCAGCTTCTAAATCCCAGTCCTGTCTCTCTGATATTTGTTTATACCCAGCACTTATTAACTTCTTCTTGGCTTCCTCTGATAAATAAATTCAGAACCAGAAACTAAACGTTAAAACAATACCATCAGTACAAGTTTGGCTAAGCCTGAAAAGAAGTAAATTACTCTAAGTAACCTTTTAAATTCAGAACCAGAAACCAAACGTTAAAACAATACAATTAGTACAAGTTTGGCTAAGCCTAAAAAGAAGTGAATTACTTTTAAGTAACTTTTTTTCCCAAATATGTTAGCATAAACAGTCTTTCAGTAAAAAGAGTTACCTTTCTATGAAATTCTCTCTTACCTCATTTACTTTAATATCAAAATGAGTAACTAACTTACTTTCATCAATAAAATTTACTTCAAACTTGTTTTTTACTTGTAAATGAACTTGTAAGCTTACGAATATGCTCTTGATCAATAAATAAAATTTAAGAATGAAAGGAAAACAGAAAAATAAAATAAAATGTGTTTAAAGAGGTAATTTTAAATTAAAAAAGTCAATCTTGATAAGTGTATCATGTATTTTATATTCTTTATATAAAGAAATGCCGATCTGTTCAGTGAAGATTAAAATTAGATTTTTAGTAGATTCTGATAAAAGTTGATGAAGTCTGTAGTTGAAAAGCTGTGGAATGTGTAGTTGAAAAGCTGTGGAATGTGTTGGTTAAAATTAATTTTAGACTTTGACATAGATTAAAAGATTTTAATTCTATCAAACTGGTATCTTGAACAGAATCCAGAAACCAAAACATAAAAACAGTCTAGTAATCAACATGTAAAGAATATAATGAACACAAAAAATGACAGAAAGAACGAATAAATATTTTTATGAGAAAACTATAAAATTAAATTAAAAAACACATATCCTCCATCATTACCAACTGCATGAAAAGCTGTTGGAGAAGCATTCAAGAATTGAACCAGATCGGCTGCCACTGAGGATTCCATTGAGTTGAGGGCCTGAGGCTCTTTCAAGATTCACCAGTTATGAAGCGTAAAAATGGCGTTTGGTTTTACTGATGTCTGCACGGGAATTTAAAGAAGCCCACTATGAAAGAATTTTAGGTCTCTTCACAAAGAAGGGACGAGAAGCATATATTTCGAGTCCACCAAGATTTGTTTCTTTACTCTGGCTTGTCGTGATTGATCAATCAAGAATCCAAAGTGCGTGTTAATCAATTTCATGGAACTTTCGTAAAATTAACGTTCGAATGATATTCGTCCTATGTTGGTATCATTGTCCCTCACTTTCAACTAGTTCTTTATTTCTATCTTCAGATTTGTTCGGTGCACATTTTAGGAGCAAAAATGCATTTTTTATTGTTGATGTAATTAAGAATATGTGGTTAAAAATGAAGGAAAAATTATTGACGTGAAGGAAAATAGCATTTTATTGAAAAATATGTGTTTAAAAATGAGTAAAAAAATGAAAATGAAAATTAGAAAATTAATGTGACTCAAACAGGGACTTAATGTTTCCTCAATCTCAATTTTCTAAATTTATATGTATTTCTCGTGCATTCAAATTTTACTTTTAATCGAAAGATACATTTAATACGTGTTTGTCTCGCTTTCTTCTTTTGCAAAATAAATAAATAAACAAATCAAAAAAGAGGATGGAGTATGTACGAATTTGAATTTGAATTTAGGTAAAGAGATTGGAATTTTAAAACCTTCACTTGAAATTTTATCTTCAAATATCAAGTTTATTAAGACTTTTAAGAGGAGTAATACTACCCTTATTATAAGTCTATATTTTTGTTAAACAATTACGGCATGGATAAAGCTACTATTACAGCTTTACTTCACTGTCGGACTTACAGCCTTTCGAAAAATCTGACGTGGCGCTTGACCCGACCCCAAAAAAAAATAAAAAAACCCTGCTCATCAAAAACGAACGTGAGTCTAACCTAATCTCTCCCCCCATCTCTCGAGCGAAATCGGACCTCCCAGGGCAGCCTCGCGAATCAACCCGCTCTACCCATTCCCCAGCTGAGAAAGAGGAAGAAAGGTAAGAATTTCTCCTGCCCATTCATAAGCTTAATATTTGTGCATACCGGAAGTTTTTACATTTTAATTATAAAAATAAAGTGAGTTTCGCGTGTAATATACGAATTAAGTACGAAAATGCAATGTTGAACGCTCAATAACTCGTGACATTCTCTTCTAATTGTGTGTAACCATTCCAAAGATTTTTAAGACGAAGAGTTTTTCGAAAGGGAAATCAAGCAAATTAATTTTTAAAAACTTCTCCTCCAAAATTTACTTTTACCGCTTCCTCGACTTAAGTTTGTCGTCTCTCCAACCAACAAAGACATCATTTTGAGCATGCCCTACATCCATGTTGAATTCACATTATCAGAATTTTAGAACGCTTCTTCATGAAAAGGCTCATTCATGATTTTTAAATAGTTCAAAGTCCCTTATTAACTTATAATTGAATGTTTTGATGATTGAAATACAAGATATTTCACCGCAATTCAATATCTTGTAGTATACAGTCTTGCACTCTTGCTCTTGTGCCCCGATCAACACACTTCCTTGTCACTTGGGATCCTTGGATTGTCCAAGTTTGCGAAGCCTTTTTTTTTTCCCCCTTCGGTGATACATTGAACGCGAAATATCTTTTATAGTATCAAAATCAAGTAACATACATTCTCATGAAGTGAAATTGAGGAAGTTGGAGAGGGTGATACTGAAAGCGGGAGAGTGCGTAGTTTTGAGATGGATTGTTGACCCTGGCGGACCTGGGGGTCCTGGGAGGCATGTGCCCTCCCTTACTTTTGAGATTTTTTTTAATAATAAAATCATATTTGGTAATGATTGAAATCTAAATTTTAATCTTAATCAAACTTAACAATTAATTTTAATAACATATTTTATGAAATCCATAACTATTAACTTTTATCAAAATTTACTAAAAATTTGATTTTAATCTCCATTAAATATGGGCAAAATCACAATAAATTTGAATTTCGATAACATATTAATCGAATCTACAATTGTTTATGTCATCTTAAAACTTATTTCGAGAACTACATTATGGGTATATCGAATAGTTCAAACAGATATCGAAAATAGTTAAAAACACGTTAAACGTGAGTCTTAAAGAAAGACGTCTAATTCGATTCAATTATTTCATTAACATTTATTATTTTTTGCAATACAAATTTCTCAATGTAATTTTCATCATTTTATGGAATATGACATCAAAAATTTTCGAAATTTTATATCTGAAAAAGTCATATCTCATATAAATTTTCGGATGCAAAATTACATGAGGTATGATTTTTTTGGACGTAAATTTTCGATTGTAAAATTTTTCTCAACTTCTTTGAAAGTTCGATTGTACCCCCCTAACTTTAAAGTCTGCGTCTACCTCTGATTGTTGATGAGATGTTTTTTCCCGCAATCTTAGATGTTTCATTTGAAAAATTATACAATAATATCGCATATAATGTATTGTTCCCAAGTTTAAGTTCTTGGCTAGTTTATAAATTGTTTGGAAATGTTAAAATAACTATACCTCGATGTGCAAAGTTCATACATTATCACACGCACAAAATAATCATGATACAAAGCAACAGATAGATAACGTTACGAGTTATAGGTAATGAAAAAATTAAAGCAAAAGGAAAAGATTTTGTATCTATTTAAATATTCATATTAGATCGCGGAAGATATTTACCACCTTTCGTCGTGATATTAATACTTCATATGGACAATAAACAAGCACATCACACCTCTTTCATTCTCCATATCCATATCCATATTCTTTTTTCTTTTTTTCAATTTGATACGTTGTCACACCTCAAATCTTGCAAAAGCTCTACGTATTCATCAACGGAGACAGAGAGAGGATTAGATATGAATTAGATGTGACTTCTAACCAATTCCACATTCCGATAGAGTAGACCTATTGCAAAATTACGAAATCGTTTTCTTTTTTTATTCACTTCCTAAAGTCCTCTCTTTGTATAAGAGATAATTCGAAAGAGACGACTCTAAGAAGTGATAAAGAATTGTTTCCAAAATTTTGTGGAAGACCATGAATGGAGCCAATTTATATATGTCGAACTTATTTCTCTTCTTTC
>CAIGRS010050778.1:0-11623 GCA_903798395.1 Fraxinus floribunda | reverse complement strand
GCGAAAATCTAAGAAAATTCGAAAACAGTACATAATAATGGAAAAATATTTTTTTTTTTGTAAATGGAAAAATTGAGATTATGACGGATCTTGATTCTCCTAATCACCAGGGTCGTCCCCCAACAAACGAAATCGCAATCCGAATTTTAGTAAATGGGATACTGGTAAATCAAATATTACCATAAACGGTAAAAACGCTTAATTGAAGATTTAAACGACGAAATTTGTCCAAAATTTGACGTGCATCAGGGCCAAAGGCCCTGAGTTGTGATCATCAGCCCCATTCTAATCGAATTGGACTATCAATTTGCCAAAAACGGACAAACTCGAAGTTCCATGAAATTATTATTTTGTCTTCATTAGAGCCACAGAACGAAGTTTTTATCACTGTAAAATCAAGGGCTAAAGAACAAATAGTGAAGTCCATTATCTAATTTCATCAAACAAGCATCCAAGTTTGAATTTGCATATACAAATGAATCACAATGTTCTAAACCACGAAGACTGAAATATTTTTTCCTGTGTAAAGTAAACGAGAAAATTATGGCACGATTGACAACTAAATCTATTCATTGACTGTACATAACCAGGAAGAATCTCCTGTACACAATTACAATAAATGACAATAATCCTCCTGTTTAGAAGGCCCTTCTATCACAACAGGTGGAAGTAAACGTATAATCTTCCTAGTCGAATGAGAATAACCCAATTAGCACTCTTATCGAACTCCTAACAGCAGCAGGCATAAAATAGGGATTAAGAATACCCTCTTCACAACAGATATACCTTTTAATTATACTGACTTGTCGTCGTCTTCCATGATACTCAACAGTTATCTATTCTTAAAGAAGTTGAGATCCCAACGACGAAACAGACTGTCAATAATATTAGTTGTAGGGGTTTTCACAACATTTACAGTGACCCTCGTGTGATCAGCCATGTCTGTATCAGATGAACTTTGGTTACCAGTTTGAGTATAGCCACAAGAAGCAGCCTCGTTCCTCTCTGGTTCGTTGGGACACAGAGTAGCATCATCAATGTTTCGGTTATTTACTGCTGCTACAGAGGCCTTCGGATAATTCGCGTTGTCATCTGGTGTACTACGTTCACTCGTTGAGATGTCGCTACAAGGTCTGTTAATTCCCGCTTCTGAAAGAAGTGTCAATTCAGAAACAGTGGCTGCTGAAGTGGACACAGTTTTTAAGGATGCAGCCGGTGTAGAAAAAGAATATTTTCGACCATGTGTTGATTCAGGGAGGTTTCTGCCAACATGAGAAGATGGTTCCTCAACATGAGGATGTCCTGTCTCCAGGTCTTTCAGCGACTCCATTACAGCTTTCATAAACATCTGAAAAATTCAGCAAATTTTAAGGTCAGGAAAATAGTCCTCCTTTTCAATTCAAAAACACGTGAATTTCTGAGGTATTTATCCCAAGAAAATAATATATATACTCACCCTCTCTTCTTCCTCGACATTGCTCGGCAAGTCAGCCAAGTTATCAAGAGGGTATTCCACATATTCATCATCATCTATTGATGCAGGCAGAGTACCATGTGGACTACCACCCGATAATTCAAAGCTGATCATATTAGAAGACGACGTAAAAGAATCAGATCCGGTATCTTCTTCCTGCAGAGCACAGACTATCTTAGAAAGACTTAAAACAAACAAACATTTTTTGTCCTTAAAAAAGGTGTTAAAAAAAAAAAACACAGGCAAAGGTTGAAGTAGTGGGATGTACTTCATGCTGCAGCAACCTAGTTATTTAAGGACTAAATTACACTTCTCTTCCAAATTATTTTAATTTATTTTATATCCATTGTCTGAGGAATCTCTTTACTAGCCTTTTCCCATTCTCAGCTTGAATTTAGACAGCTAAAACAATAAGAACCGGAAAGTTAGATTATGAGTTTATAAATACAGTTTCTCTCAACTACTAAACTCTGAATTGTCAAGAGTCTACAGCATTATCTTTTTACGAGGAACTTCAGGGTTTTACACAAATTGTGCCCAATTTAGGGTAATTGATACAAAGATTATTTAAAAAAATTATCCCATCAAACTTGCATATTTAAAAGGTGGAACTATATGGAATGGAAGTTGAAATAAAAAATGATCGGGAACTTTTGGCTAAACTTTTAGAAGCTACCTGCCCATCTGATTGTTTATCTTTGGATGACATCTCTGCAGGGACCTGTATAGTACCAACAAAACAACAATCAATCATCAAAATCCGATGTGAAACCGCGCTGATTTTATTGATGGCTAAATAACCAGTAATTTAGTGATGATGTCCTTGAAATGAATGGAAAATCAAATCAAGGGTTCTTCTATGAAAGATTATCTGGATACACAGTGACCAGTGTGTTGCATACCACAAGAGTGGACCATGTCTAAACGTACAATATTAAACACTTATATTCCAATACACAGTGCCCCTGGTATCAGGAAATAAACAATAATTTGATCATCACAGAAAATAAACGTATATTTTACCACTATTTTACTCATGGGTCTTCTGGAGCGAACTTGGTTAATAGCATCTTCAGTCGTACTACCAGCTTGATCTGCATGTAATTAAAAACTTTAGCTAGTGACTTCCTCAAGAAAGTATACAATAGAAAACATCTCTCAGTACAAGCAAACAAAGTAAGAAATAGATACCAGAAGGGGAAGCCGAGATATCATCCAAATATTTTGCATCGTGGACAGTTGTCCAAGTACCCTGGATGTTGTCAATCAATAATAAATTTTGTATGGCAGTCAGAGATCTGGCTATTACTTTAGGAGTCAAAAGCCATAATGTCATTATAATAAGTTACCTTGCCATAATAATCATGAGACAAGTCAAAAAATGCAGTCCCTCCTTCATCCTCTGGAGGTTGTAATACATTGTTGAAAAAGATACTTATAGAATCAAAATAAAATTGAGGGCGTGGAGAGTTGTGATCACCCTCAAACTTTATAATATTCTTGTCCCCCTGCAAAATTAGGTGTCTATAAATACATGGAAAATAATGCATTCAACAGAAAGAACACAGACACTGATGCATAATTGCAAATAGATATTTCGTACACCCGTGTAGTCTATGTTTCATATACCTTTCAAAAGGTAAGCAAAGAAGCATCTCATATTAGAAAGCAATTTTGGATTCAAACTGAAAATGATATCCAAATTTGAAAAATGGAAAAATTATTGATAAATCTGTTTTTCTGAGTGATTTCCAAATTTTAAGGGAAAAATGAGAAGGAAAAACAAAAAAGAATATTGCACGACTCTAATTCCAATAAGATCATCTAACTGGGAAAGAATCAATTTGATCCAGGACCAGACTCAACTCCCGGAGTGGAGGATACATGACGCTAAATTTAATAACAATAAGCGGTAAAGCACAAAATGCACGCAACAAATGAAAATGCCCAAACATTTCTGCAAGGATGGTATAAATTGCAGAGAACCACATCACAGGGAAAAAAATAACATCCATAAAATATAATTCAGGCAGGGTAAAAGATTCACTACTGTGAAATAGGATTACCACATAAGCATCAAATATGCGATCGGAATGATGGGGCTGTATGAAATCATCGTCAACGGCATGACCAAACAAAACTGGAACAAATGAACATTTTGCAACCTAGACAAAAAAAGGTGATGTAATCACAGTTATGAATAGAAACTACATATATTGTGCAGTGTGGATGAATAACAAGTTTCACTTCTAGATGTTTAAATAATAAATACATATTTCTTCGATGGATGAATCATACTTTTATCCTCGAAACTAATTTGCCTCATCACTTTCATCCTTCTTTAGTAAGTCAAATCGTCCTCAGTAACAAGAAACTGGGAATATAATTTTAGTTGTTTATATTTGTGTATTCAGTATTGCAGTTATGCAGATGCAAAACTAAAGTAGTTTAGAATCATACCAAATGTTATTCTAATAAATTACTCTTGAGGAAAAATTTGGCCAAATCATAAAGGATTTAAGTTTCTCGAAGCATTACATCATTGTGCATAGTAATTGGAAAAGACAGAACCTCAAAGGAGGTATAGAATCAATTTTAAAGAAAATTCCAGCACCTTTTAAAATTGCAGAAGCGAACTCCAATAATAAACTGAAGACTGATTTAAAAAAAAAAAAAAAGAGCATGTAGCATGATTATTTGAACTGCAACGTTGTTGTGGTGAAAATTGACTGCACATAAATTGATGAAACCAAAGATGATGGCAATTGATTTGAACATTGATTTGCATTGCAAACTATTGTATATTTTTAGCAGGGTGATCCATTGTAAATGTCACTGAATGCTATATGTTTTAAAGCCAGAAAAGGGATCAGGTAATAATGAGAAAACAAATATAGAAAAAATACAATAATTAATATATTACACTGTTAATTTACATAAGAAAAGAATCACCACCTTTGTCTTAAAATGGATGTTCTGACTCTCCCAAAGTCAAACAGTTAGTTGATTATTTAGTTTCTGGAAACAGGACTTTAAAAGTATAATATCTCCTTGAAGTTAGCATAATTCTAACTTCACTCATTAAATTAAAAAATAATAATGAAGTATTCAAGAAAAATCTGGTTGACTTTGAGAAAGTCAAGGAGCTATTCTATTTACTACTGATGGAATACATTGTAATATACCAGAAAGGCAGGTAATTACAGTATAATACTTGGGTAGGCGAACTCGTTATTTAAGATAGCTGTTCTGGTAAGATACCTTGATTGTGTTGAGGTCTGTTATGTCAAATTTTGCCTTCTTTAGGATTGCTCTCCGCATGTACTGGATTGCGAACTTAACCTAATATAACAAAAACAGAACTGTTAAATAGACAAAGGCTAGGTCTAAAGTGAAAGAGTTAAAAACTTCTCAATAAAAGAGATCATAACTTATATGTTACATTTTAACACGGATGTAGTATTTAAACATGAGAACCAGGTTTTAAAAATTGATTAGCTTACAGTGAATTTGGGAAGTCGAACTTTGTAAGTATCCACCAGTTCCATCATCAAATCAACCAAATCTGAGAAGGGGCTGTCCAGAACCATTCCTGCGATGGAAGGATCCTCAGCTCCATACATCAGGCTGAAAGAAGCGTATTTTCAAGTTATTTTCATGCAGTCATAAAAATAGTGGGCAAAGCTAGAGTCTACACCTAAGTCATATATGAAACCATAAATTATTAAAACATATGCACAATAAGATATACCTAGACAGATTGACAAGTTTTCCCTTTTTCTATTCTTCTTTATGAAGGCAGTATATAGAACACCAAGTGTATCGTCATGGTTATGGACCCCTTTTGCTTACAAGATATCACAACTCAAAAGATAATCTTCATGTGAATTAATATTGTTATATTTTCGAAATAGAAGCCTTGAATTGCATTAGTCAATGTCGCCACGAACAGTGACAAGATATAAAGAGGCATATAATAGTCCCAACTCGCTGACACTTGAAGTGACATTGCAACTGATGCTACATATTGGCCACTTCGTTACAAGAATGCGATATAAAATTACGACTCACGATTACAGTCCCGCATCAAAGAACAGATATCAGACAAAACAAACCCCTGAGGGGTGAAGCAAAAATAACACAGAATTCAAATGTCTGCTGTTACTGTTTAAAAGCTGGTGTTGTCGTTGCTGATCAAATATAATAGTTATAATTACTTGACAGGAATCAGGAATGTCAAACAAAATAGGAAAAAAAGGAAACACATGTTTTTAAAAGCATCAAGCAATTGGAGGTACCAATTGCAATCTTATTACTGGTTTATTGAAAAAGATTGAAATTAAATCTTTCAATATTTCTAGTCTTGGGATATGATGTCTATGGAAACAATAACCCCTGGAGTAAGGAGCTGTCAGGAGATGAAACAAACCTACTAACCTTGTAACAGCACCCATTGAGCGACCCCACAAACCAATCAAAGAAACATTCCCATCTGCCCGTAGATAATCAACCACTGCTCTTAGATCGTCCTTCTGCAAAATTAGACCACGTTTCCTCACTAGAAAATAGATACTAACGGCCTGTTTGAGCCCCAATTTTTTGTGTAGAATGTATTTTTGAATAGTAGATTGATGGAGAATATGTGAATAAAAAATAAGGAAATGTTTTGGGTTTGTGTGTAATATTATTTGATTGAAGATTTTGTGGTTGAAATGGAAAGAGAAAAATGTATTTTGGAAAAAATGGGGATCAACAAGGGCTAAATAGCATTAAAGAGCAATGAAGGTGAAGCTGGTAACAGGTAACAGATTGCTGAGGTGCATAGCATATGATGGAAATCGGGAAAACAAAACAGCAAAAACAATTACAGAAAAATGTAAATTCTGACATTCTAAAAGACATGACAACAGCCAAATAAACTAGTAATGACATTTCAGCATAAATGGAACAATGTCAACAACTAATTAGGGTAATCTAATATATTTTGTTCACAAAATTGCTTTACACCCCCATGATATTCTTAATCCTGTGAAGATGCATTGACATGAGCAAGCTCTTGGTAGTCTGAGACTCGGAGAAATATAATTCACTAGATAAAAAGTTTGCATGCTTCGTTTTACGTATATTTGCTCAGAAGATTAAGGTTCCACCCTAAATCTTGCTCGTGGGAGAGACTCAGCTTATTACCTCGTTCCAGCCTAGAGTTACATGCTCTCCTCCAGAGAGTCCAGAACCAGAGAAATCGAGAGTGAAAACTGATATATTTGAAGGCAACAATATAATAGCAGCTTCACTAGCATCTGCTCGGCAACCACTGACACATGATCAAGAAAAGCGATCGTTAGTAAACAACAATTGATGTGACTGAAGGTGGCGGAATAGGAGAAAATGAGGTGTATCACTTCAGTCCTTACTATTTCAAGTAACCCACATCAGCCAGTAAATTAATTAGATAAATAAATGAAGGCCAACAAAAAGAAATGATGGCATTAGACTATCAGAGCAAGTTTCTGCTGAAGACAATGCTGACCTATTTCCATGGCAGTATATTACACAAGGAAGGGCACGTCCTTCAGGACGACCAATAGGCATGTAATGGCTACATTGAAGAGTATCTCCTCGACTATTTACAACCTGCAGAATGAACAAAGGACTTCCATATAAGACCGAATTGCCATGATTGGAAAACACCAATCTCACCACAAAGAAGAACAAAAGGAAAATCAAGCATCTAAAAAGTGATACCTGCAGTCTGAAAAAGCCAAAAAAGGGGGTAACAGAAACTATTTTATATAGTACTTTGCGATCAATTTAGTCTTTGAGTCCAATTGTACCTTAATGCAGATTTAAGGTGTGTTTGAGTCACATTATTTTGGAAGAATGTATTCTAGAATAGTAGATTAATGGAGAATGTGTAGTTGAAAAAGAAGGAAAAATTATTGATGTGATGGAAAATATTATTTTAGTGAAGAATGTTCGGCTCAAAATGAGTAGAATAATGAAAATGAAAATTTTAATGTGGCTAAACAGGGGCTTAAGAAACCATATCAGAATTGGTACAAGTTTTTATCTTTAAAAAAATAAAAATAAAAAAAAATAAAAAAAAATTATTAGGTACATAGCACTATACATCCTCCGTCTATCAATAAATTTTACCCCGGGGGATTTGAGTGTTATTCAAGGTTAGCAATCCATCCAGAATGCATCTTACCTCCAAATCTTTCCTCCGGTACCACTTCCCTTTAAGCATAAATTCTTGATCTAATAAATCATTTTTCGGATTGTATTCAGCTCTGCAGTCAATAAAAGAATAATAAAAATAATATACTCCAGCCCCAAATTACCTTATCATAAAGCAGTGCACTGAGATTAAAGGCTTTAGTGCAGTGCCTCTAATCCATTGAATAAACAANAATAAATCATTTTTCGGATTGTATTCAGCTCTGCAGTCAATAAAAGAATAATAAAAATAATATACTCCAGCCCCAAATTACCTTATCATAAAGCAGTGCACTGAGATTAAAGGCTTTAGTGCAGTGCCTCTAATCCATTGAATAAACAATTTTTTTATTTATGATTCAAAATCATGAAGCAGAGAGCCATGCTAACTAAGCCCATGTTTGTTCCACATTATTTTTTTCATTCTCATTCTTCTACTCATTTTCAACCACACATTCTTCAATAAAATAATATTTTACATCACATCAATAACTTTTTCTTCTTTTTCAACCACATATTTCTCTTTACAATACTTCAAGAAAATGCATTCTTTCATTTTAATGTGTGTACCAAACACTCTCTAAGTATGCAAAATGGTTTTAATGAGCAATTTCAACCATTGATGTCATAAAAATATCATTTCAACCAAACAATATCAAGAATAACATGCAAAACAACATTTTAGCTTCTTCATAACGCAAAGTCAGATATCTTTCCTAATAAAACTATATTCCATACATGATTCCCATCCCTGTGAATTTGATCAATCAGTTCTATCTTCTTGTCTAGTTGGACGAATCAGAGCCTCAATGCCAAAATTGGAATATTTACTAGAAGGATGAAGATCATCTTCAGCGACATAATGTGCAACAACTTTCAATCCATTACGGTCTGATATACCTACAAAATGTACTAGTGGTCTTTCACCTGGATTGTTTAAAGCTGGAAACAGAGAGTTTGAGCTTGATCCATATAACAACCGATGTTTATATTTCACATTTTGTAGTGAAGTTTCTGACCACTAAGAGTCTAAGACTCATAAATGATGACAGAATTCAAAGTTAGAGAACTCAGATCTAAATAGCAATAGAACTCACAATTAAATAGCTCAATGGTCTAAATGATATCCTATTTCAGATTGTAATAACCTAATACAGAGTAAGAGCAATCTGGAATAACATGTTATAGAGTTACGCAAGAGAACATAGTAATAGTTGAGATCATAACCTAAATTGGGTTTGGAAGGTTCACGGTTAAAGTGAGGCCAAAGCCTAACATGGGATCAGAGAACTAAGGTTTAAGTAAGCATACTTACATGAAAAGGCTTATCTTTACGTAAATGTTATTTGACCGATCAAGCTAGAAATCTTTTCACATATATACTAATACTCTTAGGATACAAAAATGCTTGACATGCCGCCTTAAATCTCCTAGTCGCTGCATTAATAATAAGAATTTCGCGCTCTTCTTTTCGTAAAGGGAAGACTTGGGGAAATCTTATTGATTGCCAGTTTCTCCTGATGTCAGGTAAAAACGAGTGCATAATAATCTTCAAGAGTAACCAGAACTGAAAAACTCTATTCTAGGACTAAAACACAATTTGTTCTTTGAAGGCATGTAATTCATGAGGGGCTGGCATGATCCATGGCCTATCCTAAAATTTGGCCAATTCCCTTGGAAGCTAGACACTCATTCCAGCTTTCTATCAGATTAATATAAAAGAAATCTTAATGCAAGGTCCTACTTCACAGCAGACCGAGTTAGCTATCATTACACAGAGCACCCCACATGTTAATCTAAAAAAAAAAAAACACACACACACACACACACAAAACGAGAAACGGGAAATTAATGAAAGTTTATAAATTTGTTTTATAGAAAATCCATTTAATTCATACCAAGATCAAGACTTGAACCCAAAAATCCCTTTACATCACAGCCCTTTTTAGAAACACCAAAAGAAATAAAAATTCAATCGGAATAAAAACATTCACCCTTTCCAATTAAGCTCCCAGCCATTCAGCACAGATTAATTATAATATACGAAAAATTAAAATAAATTAACCCTCAAATCAACAAGAAAAAACCAACCCAAAACAACAGATTTCAAAAGGAAAAACTAAACACGCCAAAAGAATTTTAAAAAATCAGTTAATTGAAGACAAAATCTCAACTCCGAGACAAAATATTTAACACCAATCTGAGAATGTTGACAAAGATTCAAACTTTACAATATAAACACGTATAAAGACATAAAAACATAAAAATCATATATACCTACAGAGTTAGAAACAACAAAAAGAATTGATCTCTTTCCTCACCTGGGTGGTCTTATGATGAAGCTAATAAGCTGTTCCATAAGAGATTCAAATCAAGAATTTCCTTTCCTTTCTTTTCTCTTTCCCCTCTTTTCTCTCACCGAACCGCTTCTTTTATTTTACTTTCTCCTTTCACAAATAAAAGTTTCTAATTCTTCTGAGAAATGCAACTACACATATGCAAGTAATTTTTTTGCTCTGGGAATAAAATAAAGAAGCACCATGAGCAAAAGGAGAAAGAATCAAATTGAAAGCCGGTCCTCGTTATTTGTTTTTGTTGATAGCAATGGGCTGTACATTTGCGTTTCGTTTCAGGCAAATAAACCATTTGTTAGTAGTAGTCAAAGACTTCGTTGTCCTGACGTGGCGAGAAATGGTTGGCTGGCCTATCCCTCTATTGATGAAATTACTGGTCAAAATTGGAACGTGAGTAATTCTGAAATATTTTATTAGCGTTGTAATTTATTATAATTTAATCTTAAACTAGAGTGTCAAACAAATTAAAAAATATAAAATTTAACAAAAGAAAATTGCACTCTTAAGACTTAACTCCTATAATTCAAGTTTATTGTGAAGATGAAATAGTACAAATGGGCAGCCTTTTTATTCTACATTTTGGTACATAAGAATTAATTGTTAATACATGAATTTAAACATCCATTATAATTCTTAGATATATGAGTAGAAATATAAACTCACGTATAATAACTATAGATTAATGTAGATAAGAATTTATCAAAATCAAGATTCATAAAGTTTAGATTAATGTTAATGTTACTCTATCTGTCCCATTTATATATATGTTGGTTTTGTTTTTCACACGGATTAATAAATTTTATTTAGCCCCTTTTTGTGTCACATTAAAATTCACATTATCACATTAATAATTTTTCCTTCTTTTTTAACCACAAATTCTCCATCAATCTACTATTTCATAATACATTCTTCCAAAATAATGTTGTTCAAACACGCCCTTAATATTATTGAAAAGGTAATTTTTGTCAAAAAAATATAATTCTAATTTACCTTTATTTAATTATCAACAAATAATAGTAAATTATTGTTGGAAGTAATAAAGAAATATATGTAATAATAAATGAATCAAACAAAATATTCTCAATAAAGAAGCACGACTATACAATTGAGACAATAAAATAAGGAAAGTCGGCATATATAAATGAAACGGAGGTAGTAATAACTGAGAATTAATAACACAAAATTCATACATAACAAGAATTTTGTAATAGTTATTAGATATTGAAAAGCGAAAAATAAGGTATTATCGAGCTAATTGAATTGTAGCATGGTTAAAATCGTTCAAATATGATTTTTTTGGAGGATGTGTGGTTAAAAAATATGAAAAATTTTAAATTTACATGCAAAACATTTTTTTTGCATAAATATGTTGTTGAAAATGATGGTGTGTTTGAGCCACATTATTTTGAAAGAATATATTTTGGAATAGTACATTAATGAAGAATGAGTGGTTGAAAAATAAGGAAAAATTATTGATGTGATGAAAAATATTATTTTATTAAAAAATGTGTTGTTGAAAATGAATAAAAGAACGAAAAGGCATTTTTGGCAGTGAAGAATTACTTTTACTTATTTT
>CAIGRS010050695.1:0-14849 GCA_903798395.1 Fraxinus floribunda | reverse complement strand
CGCGCCTTTTAGAACCAGACGCATTGGCCGATTCGACGCGTTTTCGGTCAGCATCGCGCCTAGGCGGCGCATTTTCGCGCATTTTAGAACACTAGTTATATTTGATTGAATATCTACAATGTCATTAGGGGTTATGAATTCAGTTATCCTACACTATGTTCTTAGACGTATTTGTTCATCATTAATGATTCTCGTACTATGTCAGGGCTGGTTGCCGGGATTGAAAGTTGACGGTGATTCAAATCAACTACCAACTATTGCGATAGTGGCATCATATGACACATTTGGAGCTGCCCCAGTAAATAACTTATTTATTTGAGTAATGGTATTTATGTAGACTGCTGATGGTCAACAGGTGTCAATAAAGTGATTGGACATTTTAAATAGGACCTATACCCCTACATTTTAGAGGTCCAGAAACTTGATACCGCTTATTTGACACCTAGACTGCTGACAATCAGCAATGTAGATAGATATTATAATTCTATTTATTGAGTTTCAGTTGTTTCATTGATGGTCCAGTGTCTTATGCTATCTTAATGTTAACAGGCATTATCAATAGGAAGTGATAGCACTGGAAGTGGCGTTGTGGCTCTTCTTGAAATAGCTAGGTTGTTTTCTATTTTATATTCAAATCCTAAAAGTAGAGGAAGCTATAATTTACTCTTTGGACTGACATCTGGTGGACCTTATAACTATAATGGAACTTACAAGGTGCCTAACTCACAGAACTTCTCTTTTTTCTTTACTTCAATGTGCTTACATATGGTTGCCGTGCCATAATTTTGATCTTATGTTTTACCTTGCGTAGTGGCTCAGGAGTTTGGATCAGCGTCAACGCGAGACTATTGACTATGCTATTTGCTTGAATAGCATTGGCTCATTTGACAATGATCTATGGATTCACGTTTCCAAGCCTCCAGAAAATGCTTACATAAAGCAAATTTTTGAGGTTGGCAGAGTAACTTTCTAGCATTATAGACATAAGATTGTTTTCAAACTCAAATCATCTGCCATGCCAATTTCTGGTTTATTGAGTGGAATTTTTCAGGGTTTCTCTAATGTTGCAGAAGAATTGGGACTTAAAGTTGGTCTGAAACACAAAAAGATAAACATTTCTAACACTCGAGTAAGTTGATTTGTAGGTGTTTGATTTGCAACACTTAGAATGCTTCTTTCGTTGATATTATTTTATCAGAAATCTATGATAACTCTAGAGCTATCTGAAATACTGATGATGTTATGAGATAAGTTTTCTTTAAATTGTTTTTGAAAATGGCTCGGGGAGATTGAACAGCGATTTAGGATATGGTCCAAGGCAATGTTAGGATAATAACATGTGATATTTTCATTCTCAGTTTCTGCACGAGAATCTGTGCATAATATTACATTGTAGGAGTTTTACCATCCCTAGGATCCTCTAATATCTTCTTTTGTTGTGGTTAGCATAAGTAGCATGTGTGTGGCTATGGGTAAATTTAGGGAGGAGCTGAATTTTAGTGACATATTTGTGGATAAAATGTATTAAGTTTTATATTTGACAAGTACAGAATTCTCGGTAGTTTTATCTCAAGCATTTGCTGCAGTTCAGCTTTATGTACAGGTTTTCTTTGAATAAAGTGATAGATTATTAGTTATGAAGATATAATTTCTTATTGTTTGATGACTCGGATAACTGCAGCAATGGATTTCTTCTCTTCCATCTATGGATTAGAATAACACTGCTCTGCTCAATGCCTTTACTGTGGCCAATTTCTTCTTCCGAACTTATGATGGCTTTTATGTTTGCAAAGAGCTCATACTTTTGACTTATTAATGAAGTCTGTAAGAAAACAAAGCTCTTCAACTTATTATTAAAGTCTATATGTAAAAGGCTTTCCATTTCGCTTTTTTTAATTGGGCCAGAAACTAAAGATCGGGTGCCCGTTCTTGATTAATCATATTGGAGAAACAAGTAATAACCCTTCGAAGAAGCTTAATGTGTCATAGTTAGGAGTCTTAGTAGAACTTTTTGTGTGCTTTCACCAATTTATTTCACGTAAACAGTTCAGTAATAAACTGGTTTTATTTATGTGATTTGAAAAGACAAGCTACCACCTTTTCTGAGTTCTAGGACAATTTGTCTATTAAGATGCAGACTGCTGGTAGTAGAAGCATAATTATCGTGATATTTATTGAAAATATGATCAGTTTGAAGTTATGGGGAGTCATTGTTATTTTGTAATTGACAGCTATCTTACTGTTTTGGTTTCACTGCTAAAGCTTTTGAAGTATTCTAGGTGGCCTGGGAGCATGAGCAATTTTCGAGACTGAGAGTCACTGCTGCAACACTCTCGGAGCTTTCTGTTGCACCTGAATTGCTGCAAAGCACTGGAGGTCTATCGGATAATAGGTTGTAATTGGGAACAAAATATAGTATTTTCTTAAACAATTTTTTGCATTATTTCCCATTTCTTGAATTTCAGATTTCCTGTACAGACATTTTGTTGATGAAGCCTCAATAAGTCGAAGTGTCAAGTTAGTTGCTGAAAGTCTTGCGGTAAGATCTCATAGTTAATGTTCTGTAGGGTAGAACCTTGTGGTTTGATTGTAATGTTCTGTTGAAATGTGCACAATCCTGCACCACAACTCCTCCCTTACACTGCCCTCTGCTTGTAAATGAAGATGAAAAAACACCTGCAGTTTGTGATGGCTGCACAGATGAGTTTCATGTCAAAAAGAGCACTACTTGGCTGCAAATATATTGTATTTCCATTTTCATCTGGGATATAGCGTTGCGGTATATTTTGATAGAGTTCCTATTAGAAAAGATGGATGGCAGCATGTTCAACCGAATGGATGTTCTAGAATCTGGATCTAACGTAACCCTCTAGATTCCACTGAATTTTAATTTCATTGGTGACATGTCAATCTAAACAAAAGATAATACTTGTTTGTCTGTTGGTGGAGGAATAACTGTAAGGAGCTCATGTGTCGATTAATATTTGGACTTAAATTGAACAGATGCATCTGCTATTGTTTGTTTTTTTAATTTTGGTTGCAGCTAAATTATATTAAGGGTTCGGGTGGTTGCAAGTGATGAAATTTTTTTATTTATAGTTTGTCGGTTGATCTCTTCTGGTGCCTAAAGGCAGAACAAATGAACAATGGTTCTAGTAACATGTTAATTAGAGTGCACATGCTAATCAAAGGTCTCGTACACATACGATTACTCATGCGGATATTGAAGAGATAGATAATACTTAAGAGTTCAAGTGTTGGTCGAGATCTTAACTTTGCAATTTATTTTCTGTATCCTTGCTTTGCAGTTTTGTAAAATAATGGTTGTAGAATTTTGCCATACGTGTTTTCTTTGTTTCTTGCTTGTGCATGTCCGTATGTCTCTGTTACTTTTATAGAAATGGTGAGCACTGAGTACATGCATATTTCTTGACAACTCGGTGCATAAACAGCGATCCTGTTACTTGAAATCAACAGTTTCATGCTTATTTATTTCATGGAGAAAGTTTTGATGCAGTTATAATGAGTAGATACACCCAAAATCAGTTAATCACGGCCATACTAGTTTATGATTAAAATTTTACTGAACTAATTTATTATATTAAATGATTTTGCTTGTCCTAACGGGTGTATTCCTTATATACAGAGACATGTTTATGACCTGAAGGGGAAAGACATCAATATATTTGCAGACAATAGTAGTTTAGCTGTCAATCCTTCATATATACGTTCATGGTTAGACCTTTTGTCAACAACACCTCGAGTGGCACCGTTTCTTTCGAAAACTGATCCTCTCATCATGGCACTGAAAAAGGTAAATCTTGAGGTACTTAAATTTAAGTTGATTGTTTATCCATGCGATCCTACCATTTTTAATCAGACGTGATTATCCAATACACATGCTTATTTTGCATAACGTATTATCTTTAGGATAAATAAACTGCACGAGTTTCATTGACTGCAAAAAAAGTGTAAATGCAAGTACAAAAGGGTAATATAGTTATACCAATCATAGCTCCCAGTATAAACAAACACAAAAACCGTAGCAACAAACAATTAAGAAAAACACCAAACTAATGAAATTGGTTTAGAATAATCATCCACCGGCAATAAAATTTGACAGTATATATATATTTTTGTTGTTGATAGGAATTAGCAGATCATACCATTGAGGTAAATGTACAACAGGAAGTTCTTGATGGGATATTCACTTTTTATGATTCAACAACTGGCAGGTTGCATATATATCAGGTGTGTATTTAACATTTTAATGTTGATTGCACTGATGCACCGACACAAACACGTGTGTTCGACATGCAATTTTAAAAAAAAAATACTGACAAAACACGTTGATTAAATTCTTAATTTTTTTTCATTATATAGTATAAATTTAGTTTTATACTTATTGACCTTGTTGAAATCTTTTAAATATGAGTACATATTTGTTATTTATTAATGATTTTGAGTTAAAATTACATAATATTTCTAATAAAAGAAGAAAAACGATCACAATAGAGTGTCCAAGGAGTGTCAGACACGGACATTAGCCCCTAGTTGAAGTGTCCAGGCAACAGAGGTTGATTGTGTATCTTGTCTTGACACGAGAGCCTCATTAAGCATCGAGTGTCTCAAGAACCCATCCCTCTCCATTGATTGAGGGAATGAAAAGTTAATGAAGTCACGTCAGTTTTTGAATCATTTGGTTCTAAAATATAGCTCGATGCACTTTATGTATCTAATAAATGGACCGACATTTTTGATGATATACTGCAGGTTGCCAGTGTAACATTCGACTTACTTTTGCTGCTAGTTCTCGGATCATATTTGATTGTTCTTTTCAGTTTTCTAGTCATCACAACCCGGGTATGATCCTTAACAAAAGTTTCCCTCTCCATCCCACTTGTCTGCACATTCTATTCAGGAAATGCAAAAAGTTTCTCTATACATGCCTTCTTTACAAAGAACTAGATATCTAAAAAGAGAGTAACATCTCTGCAAATGCTGATTTTATCTCTCAACAGGGTCTTGATGATCTCATCAGTCTATTTCGTCGTCCCCCCTCCCGCAAAGTGAAAACAACATGATTATGTAGCTGGATAATTTGCCACCAGGGCACTTCTGAAATTGGATATGCAGATTAATTTTTTCAGCTTAAATGGACATTGAACTTCGGATGAGTTCTCTCTGATGGTCCCCATGTATGTGTAGGCTAACTTAATTGTCATCGAGAAAACTTTTTAGCATTTTATTGAGCCAGTCAGTCGTTTCCTTTCTTTTTCCTCAGTGGTTTCATCAAGGGGATCACAAAGCTGCTTGAACATTTTTGTCGAGATGACTGTGTAATCCTGCTGCCGGCTCTTCTTACAAAGAAATATAGCTTCCATGTCACAAATAGTACCATTAAAGTACATTTATCACATGTTACTGTACTACAACATACTTGGCTTGAAATCAACAGGCACCTTTGCCATGGCATTGGGGCACGAGTTTGCAGTGCTTTGCTTTGATTCAATCTCTCTTATTTGGATAAGAAATACAGCTTAATGATTTGGTAAATCAAAGGCTGAAGTTGTTCTTTTACTGCACTGAAAACGAGAGTGCAATATGCAATTCTATAATTTCTATGATATGCACTCTCGTTTTTTTTTTATCCTCGTCTTTCGACAGATATGTTTATTTGACTGCTTTAAGGAGATTGGATTTACTATAGTTTAAACTTTCTTAATATTAAACATATTAAAAATACTGTAATGAATTTGTGTACAATTACGAGATTCGAAGGAGATTTCCAGTGTAGCTCAACAAACCGATCAAAAGCAGAAACAGAAATTCAAACCAAAACTGATGACCTCGCCAACGAAATTCTATACAGTACATCTCACATGTATTTTTCCTTTATTTTGGAGGAGAAAAAAAAAACCACTATAATGGATGGAGATTTCACTCTCCCTATGGAAGGGTAGTTCGCAGACGTACGCTATTGGAATATCGCAAAAGTTTCTCCGAAGAGATTATGAAAAATGAGCATTCTGCATTGCTTGGTAAACCATGTCGATAAATTGGTTGTCCTATCATAAAAATGGAAGTGCATAAGATAACAGATAATCAGATGTATTAAAAAAAAAATAAAAAAAAATCAAGAATGGCAATTATACATAAAAAGGGACAGCGAACATCATAGACAAGACACTTGATTAAAATTCCAAAAAGATGTATCCAATATTGGGACAGGAGAAGTATTTGACTTGGGCATTGAAAAAGGGATTTCATCCAAAAACCATTTACTATTTTAAACTTCATCAGATTTAGGGGTTAAATATATAGCTTACCTTTACACAGTTACATGGAAACAAATATATATAATCTCAAAAATCACATTCAGGACCATGCATAAAGTTGAAATCACGAGTCACAAGATGTATTTCTTTCCAATTTATCCCTTTCTATAATGTCCGCTCCCATAGTGCAAATATGAGCTGCTGATTTAAAGTCTGGGAGAGTTGTGCTAGGGACTGGAAAAAAACACTGGCTGAGTGACAACTGAAGTCAAAGAGCATACCTGAATGAGCATCACAAGTGCTTCTCGGACTTTGTCTCTGTTTACAACAGGTCCATAATTTGGCATAGAAACAGAAGTTGGAGTGAGTGATGGTGGGGGGGTCGGTGGTGGAAATGGTTGAAGTAAAGGAGCACCATACGGTCGCCGTAGATTTCTAGGAGTATTAAGTGGAGGGGCAGTAGGTATAGATGAAGAGATAGGAGGCATCACAAGTGAAGAAGAGGAAGGAGGTGGACCGAAAAATGATGATGGCTTTACCAGATAAGTAGAATGCTTACTACAACTGATGGGCTCAGGTGCGTCAAGAATGGGCATTATAGGGGTAGATGTTGACAGGAGAGATGGAGTCTGGACAGCTGTTAAAGCAGGTGGATGAGAATAATGTGCAATTGGTGCAGACAACTGGTAAGATTGTCCAGGAGTTGATGCATATGAAGCGTTCCCAATATTCATCGCCATCTACAGAAAAAGAGTCAATTTTCAATCTAGCTTATTACACATTGAAAACAGTTAAATCAATCAATGCAACAGCTGCAAATCTTTCACCGAGAACAACCATAAATACAAATTATAAGATCAGCGTGTGTGAGTAAAACAATAATCAGAGTTCTATTTAGAAAATGTTAGAAACAAGATTTTGTATAAAGAATAATGTGGTTCTTTAATAGTCCAACACAAATAGCCTAAAGCATAGAAGGTCCAACACTAGCTGTGTAAACCTGTCGTTAACCTAGTAAGGATCTTCCTATCACATAAAATTCATTAACACTTCTCCATGTCATTCAACCCTCTAGTCGTGTATATTACATTCAACTAGTAAGATTGCCAGTTTTTAGTGCATGAAAGATTAAGAGTTCTTGCTCTGCACTCAACAGATGGTAAAAAATGGCTGGTGTGTAGTGGCAGCATAATGCCGAATATTGAATGACGTCTCCAGGCATAATGAGTGAAGGTGGCAGTTTTTTTTATCTATTATGATGGATATGAACACGAAAGTTTCAGCTTTCTGTGGCGATGCAGATGTGAACTTGAAATTTGGGATTTTTTCTTCATGAAGATAGGGCAGTACCTTAAATGTGTTTCGAGTATTTTTGTTCTGGCCTGTTATATTCAAATGGCTAATAGTATAGTATTATTAATTACAAAGGCATACTAAGATTTTGACACTGATAGAGGGAGAAGATGGTGGAAGTGTACAATGCATTGTCATTGAATAGATCCAGTACAGCATAATAATTAGGAGCACATTGACAATACAATATATAAAATAATTGACGGTTGTAGAAAGATGGATAACAGCACTAGGATGGTCATGGGTCTGTCATAGAGAGATGAATTGCTGTTTGAATAACTAATTAGATCTACGATAATGGCTTCATTTTTTCCCCTCAATTTGTCTACAAATTATATTCGATTACCATGCCATGATTCTGAAGATTCAAACAAGACAATGGAATCACTCTACCTTTCTATCATGTGAAATCAAATTATGAGTAATGATAGTCAAAAATACATTTCTTTAAACAGATCAAATGGGACCAAAATATAATAATACACATACCAATCATTCAGTCCATTTAGACAAAAGCAAACATCTTTTAGAAATGCATATGTAAATTTGATTTTGTAGGTTTAAAATCAAAGCGTCCCCTATTATGGTAATGATCTATCGTCAAATTTCACCTTGATGCCTGGTTTTGTGCCCGCCAAGGTGAATGAATCAAGAAATTATGTTCCCCCCATCTAGTATTTTAAATTGACAAAATAAGTAAGAAATGATCTCATATTGCATTATCATTTGGTGCTAGCTTATTATGCAATCAGCCATAATCCAGAGAAATGCAAATAAAGAAAGCATACACTGAAGAAGTTCACAAAGGATGGATCATCAGCAACATCTGTGACATTGGAGGTAGTTGAAGACGAAGGCTCTAGAGGACCATCCATTACTGCCATTGTTGGAAATGCTTCCAGTTCTTCGAACTCACTGAATGAAAACAACAAAAGAAATTTCTCTTTTTTCTCTGAATGGAGTTAAAAAAAACATATAACATACTGTTTGATTTGTTCCATAGTTGATAAAAAATTCCAAATGGATGGTGGAATACATAGACAACACAAACTGAAATGATTGCCACTGCAGGAGGATAATATTTATTGCTGACCTCAATATTATGTCTACAGAAAGAAATGTACAGAAATGACGGAGCATCAAATGTTTGAATTTTACAAGGTCGTGCCTAAAGTAACATATTTGATAGAGAAATATAAAAAATCTGCTTGAATAGTGTGACAGGTAAATCGAGGAAAGAGCTGTGAAAGTGTAAATAAAATAGGAACTCATTTTGATTTTAACCATCTACTTCCCTTTGTTTACTGTGGGCATTAAGTTATCTCATTAGAAGAACGAATAATTACAATCATCTATTATTGCCATTATAACAGTTTATTTAGCTAGCATACTCAAATTTAGATACAATTGTCCTGCATAAATGCGTTGGACAAAGGGGCTTCTTTCATTCTCTCCTCCCTAGGAATTAGTAAAATTGAAACTCTTGAAACAAGGTACATAAGGACTTTACAAACCCTTTTATCTGAACAGAAACACAACCAAAAAAATTTAGGATAACTGCTATACCAGATTGTTAAGTGAAGTTTCTGTTAAAAAAATAAAGTCTTGATTTCAGAGTGTTATATTTAGCCCCCGTTAAAATTATAATCAATTTTCTCCCTCTTCTTATCAACCACACATTCTTCAATAAAATAATATTACACATAAACCCAAAAAACTTTCTTCTTTTTTAATAACACATTCTTAAAAAAAAAAAACTATTTCAAAAATTATAATCTCAAATAATGGGGCCAAACGGGGGCTTACTGATTTCGGTAAGAAACGATAACCATTACCTTTTCGCTGCAGATAGGTTTGCAGATAGTTTTGACTTGGCAGGTACCTTGGAATACGCATTAAGTATCCTAATTATAACAAAATTCAAAATTATGGTCATGAATTAGTAATTGATATAAAAAATAGAAGTTAAAGGTGTGAGATAAAAAAGAGTAACTATGAGTAAAGAATGAGAAAGTATACTGGACAATGTAAATTTCAATACATTCGTAAATAAACTACACAAAAGATTGATTTTATTTCTCCTCATCTTTTTTTCTTTCCTTTTTTATTTGCTACAGATGGAGTTCTTCATGCAGCAATTAGCAATTTGAAGGACAGAAGGCTAAGAACCCAATCAAACTTTAATGTCGATGGAAATTTTTAAGTCATATTATATGTTGTGAAAATTTAATGCGAAACATATTTAAAAGACATTTCTTTTGACAATGTAATCTTCTATAGAATCGTAAATAAACTAGACAAAGGACTGATTTGTTTCTCCTTTTTCATTTCTTTTTTTAACAGATGTAGTTCTTCAAGGAATCTGAAGGGCAGCAGGCTAAAATCCCTAGTAAACCTTTAGCCATTTGGAGTTCTTTACGGTAGTTATTGCTTATAAGCAGCGGATTCAAAGGAATGTATGATTAAAAAGTAGGTAAAAATTGTGGGTCCTATGGAATGTGGGGATAAAAAATATAGTTTGACCAACTTGAGCAACTATAAGCTTTGACAAACATGAACTTGTTTTGAAAATTGAATGTAAAACATATTTTAGAAATTTGTTTACATACATTCGGTTTCATGTTTTCAAAGCTTCTCTTATTTAATATTGTGTTTTTTTCTTCTTTATGTTACTTCAATATAAGACGTCACACTTTGGCTGTCCTACTCACATTTGTACTATAAAATCCATACAAATTTCATTGAGAGCAAATCCAACCAGAGCATGTGTCTCTGACTAAGCTACGCAACTAATGACTCCAAAGACCACCAGATGACATACATATTGACAGATATATTAGAAAACCTTAAATTATGGGGGATCACCTATATAAAAACCGGACATGTCGCCCATTTTCTTTCTACTTCATAAAATCCATTATTGTCCACGAGTTCAAAAAATTTAGGAACTCAAGTTCTTGAACAGGGTGCTCTCATTCTTCTAATGGACTGAAACTAAAACATCAAATAGTTATTCACAGGTCAAAACCTTTCTTAATCATGTTACAATTTCACACAGACTACCATCACATGCAAATGATAGGCACCATAAAGATGGAGGGAGGGGATACGATACGTCTTAACTGATAAGACATACCTGCTAAAGAGATTAGCAACCTCTCCACATTCATGTGTATTGTAGAACCATATTCCATTTACCTCTTGGGCAGCATTTCTGTATAATAAATATGGAACCTGCACTTCATACTCAAAATCCCCCAAGAGATTCTCCACCAAATTATCTGTTCACGTCAGTAAGTTCAGACCACCATTTAATAGTTGATCCCAGTGCATAACACATTAAAAATCATATTGCTAGTAAAACACGCTTATCTATATCATGATCTCAGCGTTTCATAATTCATGAAGGTGCACATGTAACTTCAACTATTAAAAAGATGTATCTATACCATTAACCTACATAATGAAAAATTACATATAATAGCAAGAGCTTTCATGCATTCATGGGAACGTGCAAGCACTCCTAACCCAAATGGATCATGATGAACTTTATCAATCTTTACTCTAGTAATTGATGCTTCTTGCTTGCCATTTACAGAATCACGGTCCATTTATTCACTATGGAAAATCAGCTTGTTTCAGAAGGGGTGATTGTCGAGAATAAAAAGTAATTGTGGGTGGTCATAGGGCAAGGAGCACCTGCCTCTCACCCATGTATTTGCCATTCCTTTAAAGTCTCAGATTTACAAACTCTACATGTTCTTTAGCTAGTCAAAAGGGGGGAAATGGAAATTCATCTATAACTGTTATCTTTAATAGGCAGATATAAATCTGAGAATGCTACAACAATTGGACAAGAATAATCTTCAAATATAGTTTCCATCTCTAAGATTTCTAAAGTTAGAAAACCTAACAGATACTACAACACTAAAGCAAGAAGTGAGATGTGATATTTCCCCTTCCAACTAGAGAAAAAATATTCAAAAATAATCAGGAACTACCCAGAAAAATTCAAGCTGCTAGACATGATTGCCACTTGCGAAATGCAGAAGATTTTCTGCAGAATTATATTTCAATGTTTCACTGGTGAAAATAGTCCTGTTACTTTTGAAACAACCTGCACTCTTCATTCTGGAAACAATGAATGGAATAAATAGTCCTGTAGGTCAATCCATTTTTTCCCTGCTCCAAAATGGCATTTAATAATGCACTCGAAGTTTGATCATTTCTCTTCTGCAGATTTTCAAGCACACAACAGTAACTGAAAGATTTGGCATTGTTCTTATTAGTTGATATGTTATGGGAATCTTGTTCCCAGTTTCTGTTTCTGATACTTCTCCACTGGATTCTTACCCATTCTCAAGTCCCAAACATTTTAAATTCGAACGTAATACAGCATGACACATATTTTGAACAATACCTCTAAAAAGAAGTTGTGATTCTGTGTTTTAACCACGTGGTAGAAGTAAAGTTACAATTGACACAAGTCTTTGACTGCAGCTAGAACATTGTAGAATCATGTATTTCAAGGACTCAAGAATAAAGAAAAGGAGAGTATCTGCCCAGTTGGTTCCATTGGCAGCATGAGAGGTGATTGACTTACTATTGGAATATGCAACTTCATTATACTAGCTGCTGGGAAAGAAAAAGAAGCAGGAAGAAAGCCCATTCTACCATTCAAAATGGGTTGGCAATAGGCAAATGGCAACTCCTATTAGAAAATTCGAACAATATATATAAACGACTATAAAATTGCATTTTCTAGAGAGCTTCTTATAATAATATCGAATCTTCAACCATCCATATTAAAAAAAATGTGAAGACCTAATAATTGACTTTGTTACACATCACAACATCTGTTTTTATTTATTAGTTTTTTTTGGGAGGGAAGTATAGACGTTTTTTTTCTGGCAAATATTTATTGGTATTTGATTCACAAATAACTTTGTACAACGCCTTTTTAGGATTACATACCCTATGAATCCATATAATGCTTATAATATCTTCATTTTATTTATGTACTGAACATTTTCTGTAACTAAATTTATCTCACCTAAATTTGATACCCTCTCTGCATTAAAAAGATATAAGATAGTAATTTAATAATTAAAAACTAGCAAAGTACTTTCTTTTTGTTCTTGATCAATCACAATAATTGTTTTTATTCATAATATGTTCCAACATAAAGATTATAAAAAAGACTGCACTTGTTTTTATCATTATAATTAAATTATGTCTTACTTGAAATCAAAAATATACTCAACTATAAACAGATGGACGAGCCCAGTGGTGACTTGTTTAGCAAATACTGAAAAGGTCTTGGGATCAAAACCTATAAAACTTTTGTAGGTTTTGAAAAGAACATGCTCACGACTTTTTTTCCCTGGGTTGGAAAGTCTTTTAACAGATTCGATAGCAAACAGTTAAGAGTAACATGAATGGTTGTGGTCCAGTTTTCCAGTCAGAGCCCAGTCCAGTTCTGTAACTATAGTTATAGTTCAAATATAAACACAAAGTTCGAAGAAATAAAGATAAATTTAAGCTTATTAGCAAATGACTCAAGGTTTGTTTTTAACACTCTAGAGGTAGGCTTATGCTCTTGAAAAAGGTTGAGATATATATGCTACAAGTGTGTCCATTGTAATTTCTACTGGTAGATTTTCTATGCATTGCAGAAAAGGGTTCAACCTCAAGGTTAAATGGTTAATGTCAATAAGGTTTAGTCTGTTGTTTGTTTGTTATTTTCCTTATCCTTAATCAATATCCCAAGTCTCAATAAATGGTAGAAGTTGATACACTTATGACATTTTTTATTATTTAAGATGGGCAATATAGTGGTTTAAAGAGAAAGACAAATAACAAAATCATACAGAGTAAAATTATAGAACTAGTTCTATAATAAAATTGCAACCAATGTCAATTGAAAAATACTTACAAAGTACTTATCATGTAAAAAGCATGTTCGTTTTTGCAGATATGCCAAATGATAACACGAATCATCGACGTTCATCATTCTTGATAATTGGATTTCAAGGAAATGTTGCATAAGGTAGTCAAAAGGAATGCCATCCAAAAATTCATGTTCGTACTAACATATATGCTCAGTTAATCAGTTCAACTGATTCTCATTGAAAAGAGCATCTAATCATCATCTGAATTCCAAGCTAAAATTATTTACATTTTAACAGAATGTGAACACCAACCAACAAAATGCAATAAAAATGAGTTACTTACTGGTGTTCCGACGATTCATCACTATAAACTGGAACCTCGGTTGGGTATTCCTGAAACACACAAAATTCAAAAAAATAAAAATAAAAACAAGAATATCTTATCAACTACTTCACCCCAAACAATAAAATTCATTAAAACCATAAATTTTGGTCCAAAAAACCTCGAAAAACTCAAACCTTTTCACCACAAACAGAGAGCCCTCAACATCCTTCCGACTCTGTAAACAAATAAAAATTAAAATTAAAAAAAATGAAATTCAATTACGTACTCAATTTGGCGTCTCTTTACACGAAACTATATCCAACTTAATTATTTTATTTTATACCCATTGGCTGGCCTCGATTTTGAATTCATAAAAGGTTACATGTGTGGCAGTGATGAGAATTTCTTCGACAAACGGATCGATTCGCTGAAGAACATTCAAATTTAGCAACTTCGTGCTCTTTTCGTCCAGATGTGGCATCAATTTCCGATTATGCGTCATTGTCTTCTTCTTTACAACGTATGTAGATTCTCTTATATACACTACTTTAAATACATATATGCGTATAGTCTGAGTATGTAATGAGAGAACGTAGAAGACACCCCAGCTGCAAATTCTCTGCTTTATGATTTATCTGCAACTGTGTACACACATATATGAGTTTGTGGGGGATATTGTTTGTGAAATGACTAAATTGACCTTAATTTGGTGCGCAATAGGCAAGGGTGTTTATGTATTTTACACACGCTCTTATATTTTTGTTCTTTTTTATGTGGGTAGTTGGAACTTGGAATCACAGTCATTTTTCTTGTTTAAATTAGGCCCTCATTTTTCTTTTTCTTTTTTTTTTAACTACATATTTTTCAATAAAATAATATTACACGTAACTCAATTTTTTTTCCTCATTTTTAATTACAAATTCTCCATCAATCTACTATTCCAAAATATATTCTACACAAAAAATAGGGTTCATAATATGCATCAAAAGAAAAAAAAAAAAA
>CAIGRS010050667.1:0-11647 GCA_903798395.1 Fraxinus floribunda | reverse complement strand
TATCTGTGTTGAAGTAAACAGATAAAAAAAAATGATTTGATTTTGAAATTTTAAGTGGGAAGTGTTTAAAAATTCTTTATAACTTAAAAATAGTATTATTGTCTTTTAAATAATACCATATTTTTGTAATTGTATAACATGTTTAAGAGTAGTTTTGTCTTTTACGCATTAGAAGGTTATTGTGGTGAATATTTAAAAAATCTGATCAAAGTGGAAAATGACAAAGCTGACTTGGCCAATTTGAAAAGTACCCTGAAAAAATTGAAGTGATTGTTTTCTATACATTTATTTTGGAAATTTTATTTATTTATTTATTTTTAATTGGGATTCGTTTGTACTTTTTGAAAATCTTGAAATTATAGTTGCAATTAATTAATTATTTTTTTCTTCTTTTCTTTTCTTTTTTATTTATTTAAAGACGATGATAAATTCCTCACTTTATCATGATTTTATGGAGAAAATGGAAGAAAATATTGTATTTAGCAAAGTTTGATTAAATTGGGGTATTGTGTCAAAATTGAAAGATTCTGGGGGTATTGCTTAACCAATAAAAGTCAGGGGCTATTTTTATTACAGATACAACGAATAATATTACTAAGCACTAACCACATGTATGAACAGTCACTATTTCGTTACAGACATTAATTTTTTTAAAATCATTTTTAATTGTACATTTTTTCAATAAAATAATTTTGCACGTTAACCTATAAATTTTCTCCAATTTTTAACTATACCTTCTTCAAAGCATCACTTTTCACAAAATCAATTGTCCAAATATGTACCTCAAACATACCCATAGTTAAGTATAAATGCTTTAACAAATGTCCTCATTCATTACGATTATTATTATTTTGAAACTAAAAATATCAATTCCAAAAAGAGTAATGCTACTTGTATATATTTATTTAACAATTAATATATAGAGAAAGAGAAAAACAAGTTAAAAAAAGGGAAAGAAAAAATTAGTAAAATTTTATATAANAACTAAAAATATCAATTCCAAAAAGAGTAATGCTACTTGTACATATTTATTTAACAATTAATATATAGAGAAAGAGAAAAACAAGTTAAAAAAAGGGAGAGAAAAAATTAGAAAATTTTTATATAATGTGTAAACAATTATGTACATGTAACATTACTCTTCCAAAAATAGCTAGCATGCATGTCATAACTTTAAAAGCTTTCGCACAATTTGACTTGTCTTATTTGCTATGCTGAACTCTTAATTTTATAAATTTCAGATTGAGACGAAACTTAAAAATGAATTATCTACTCTGTGATTCCGAATTACAAGAATGCAGTGCTATGTAGAAATTAATTTTATGAAGTCCTTGTTTGATGTTAATTTTTGGATTGAGAAAATGCATTGCTAAAAATAAAATTGAGAAAAAATAATTTTAAGAAAAATCTAAACAAAAATATAGCAGGTCAATTGATGTGTTCGGTAGAGATTAAAATCGGATTAAAATTGAAAAATTAGTCGTTATTATTGACTTTTATTAGACGAGTAAGATCCAATAACGACCATATTTTTAATTTTAATTAAATTTTGATAGGTACCAAACAAGCTCGAAGTGAATTTTGTGTCACAAATTTTCTTTTATTAACTCTATATTCTAAAATTAAATTTTGCACGGTCGCCACGGACACACGTAAGAATTGCTGAAACGTAACACGCTTTAATGTCAAAATCGTAGTTTACACTTGGATTCCCAAAATATGCATTCCATCGACCCTCAAAACACAATTGATAATACACAAAATAATTTGATTTTTGCTCGTTGGTCTGCCATGGAGAAAAATTTTCAGGAACTCGAGTCCTACTCAGTCCCAAGCTCCTCCAGTAAGTATATACATATATGTGTGTATATTTTTTATTTTATTTTTTTGAATTAATTGAACCTAATCTTGATTCTGTTGTTAATATTTCGATGAAGATTGGTTTTCTTGGAATAACATCCACGAAGTGGAGAGATTCTCATTGAGAGAGTTTTTCGATGGGAGTTCAATCACAAGGTCACCCAGAATCTATAAAGAGTACAGGGATTTCATAATTTCGAAGTATAGAGAAGACCCTTCGAGGAAATTGACGTTTACCGAGGTTCGAAAGTCATTGGTCGGAGATGTTAGCATTCTCCATAAAGTATTTACCTTTTTAGAAAAATGGGGTCTCATTAATTTTGATGTTAAAAGCGATAATGAAGGTGTTAATTGTAATGGGAATGGTAAAACGATTTCGGTTGGGGGTGAGGAGGAGGATGAGAGTTGGAAGGGAAGGGTGAAAGTGGAAGAAGGGGCCCCATATGGGGTGAGAGTGGTGGCAGCTCCGAATTCCATGAAGCCTGTTGCGCAGCTGCCCCCACCCACGTCTGTCAGCGTTGATGGTGGTAGAGGTGTCGGGGAGGTTGGGCATAATGGATTCAAGTGGCCGCCATTGGCATCTTACTCAGATGTTTTTGGGGATTTGGCACAGCAGGGGAAGAAGGGCTTGCTGTGTGGGAGTTGTAAAGAGAACTGCGATTCAACACACTACGAATACACGAAGGTAATTTATACACAATTATCTATTTGTCATATGTGGTTTGTTTCTATGATTTGAATCACTACTAATTTATATCGAGAGAAGTTTCTGTATCTGCACTAATAAGGAATATAGTTCGCTAAGGTTAAATACACGCCTGGTAAAACTCATCAATGTATTAACTTAATAATGAAGATATCTTAATATATTATCCAAAGCGGAGAGAAAAGATATTTGAATCGCTGAATAACGACTACTAGTGGGGAAATATATTATCCCAAGCGGAGAGAAAAGAGAGACCAACTAGTTAGAAATAATTCCTATTAAGATATATTCATTTGGAGAATCGCACCTCCATACCTATGCCAAGAACCCTGTTACCTATAGCTTTGATTTAGCATTTTTCTGAACATTATTCATTAAAAATGGTTTTCAATTAAGTTGCCAAAACAGAAAAGCTGCCATATTAATTGCAGGGGAATAAGTAAGGCCACCAGATAAAATTACCAAAAGGGAGAATCCTCATTCTACAAGTGGGAAACTGAATTTGCTATGAATTCATATGCTGGCCATGTGGCGTCACTTGGCAATCCTATTTGAGAAACACGTGGCAAATAATATAATGTCTTAGATTTTAATATATTTACATTTCACGGCCCCCTAAATTGGTTTAAGCAAGTGGAGTCTTGGTTTTAGCATCGCTTAGGGTCAATATATGGGATTAAGTAACCATAGAGTTCGGCCGCCTGGTGCAAGGTGTAGAAATATTGCGAGAAAGTTCTCACTCAACTTGTTGTGATGTTGTTCCTAGGAATCCATGACATCGGTAGGACAAGAACTCATGTATTGGAGGCCGCAGGAATACTCTTCATAAGAGAGCTCAAAGTCATATCCATGGTTAATCCTTAACAATTCTAGTATCCCGACCTACAAATGATTGCATTATTCCGATAACAGTAATCTTGTTGTGGGGCAATTTCACATCTATTCTTTGCTAATGGTCTATCATTAACAAGAGAGCACAACATCCCTTCTAATACAACTGTTTTACCTGCTATTTTCGAGGTAGAGCTAAATATCTATATAGATCTGGTGTGCTACCGCTCTTCCTCTATTCACTCAACACTTCCATATTTTTTCTCTCGCTTCCACAATCTTATCTCTCTTAATCTCTGGCATTTCTTATACTGTAACCTTATTTAATAGAAGCACATGGATTAGATCCTTAATCACACAAGGATTTGGAAATGAGAATTAACTATACCCAAGAATCCTGTACTGGAGTATTTTCAATTTTTGACGGCCCCTCATAGTAACTTATTTCGAGGGTTGGATTCTGATATTGTCAGATCTTACCCCTTGGAACCTGTTTTGAAGGTAAACGTAGAAAAGGGAATAAAAATAGAAGGAAAATCTCGGCAGCTATGGAGAGTATTTCTTTGGTACATGAGTGTTTACATGAAGAACCATCAGCTTGGCAAAAATAAATTGATATAATTATTTATGTAAAAGTCACCCTCATATTAAATAAAATAAAAAAAGGTTCAGACCTATGACTTTGACATGCGTTGTCTTCTTTCCTACAATCATGATTGGTTCCGTTATGTAATTGACAGTGTTGTGTAGATCTGGAACCTTCATTATGCCATTTGGCACTAGAATATACTTTACATTTATCATTTTAAAGATACTCAGGAGGTAAAAGAATAAATAGGAACTTCATGGCATCCATACGTTTCTACATATTAGTTTCTGTTATTACTAGAAATTAAGTTTATTTCGTTATCCTTGTCATATATCAGGAAGGGAGCTTTATTCTTTGTGATAAGTGCTTCAAAAGTGGTAATTATGAGAAGAACAATTCAGCAGACGATTTCAAGTTAATAAACAGTGGGAATCAATACAATGTCTGGACTGAAGCAGAAACGTTGCATCTTTTAGAATCTGTTTTGAAGCATGGAGATGACTGGGATCTTGTTGCTCAGGATGTTCAGACGAAAAGCAAAATGGATTGTATATCAAAATTAATGGAGCTTCCTTTTGGAGATCGCATGTTGGGTTCAGCCCACAGAAAGAGGAAATTTTTGGATGTAACTGGTGATGTAAGTAATTTGAAACAGGGAAAGCTTGCTTTTAAGGAATCTCAAGAATCTGAAAAAGTAGAGGACCCTAGCCACAAGCTTAAGGATGAGGGTCAGCTGAATGGACATACCGACACCCAAGGTCAACCTCCAAAAAGAATACGCATGGAACCAACTTCAAATACCACTTATTTGATGAACCAGGTGCTTATTTTAGTCTTTCTGCTTCAATATACTTCTGAGTTCTCAATAATTTATTCTTCAGTTGCAAGGTTTTGATTGATGATAACTTGGAAGCCTTGTGCGAACTATTGGAAATAAATGTAAATTTCTTTTGGATGTTTGTGAATTGTAGCTTTTTCACTCTTGCAACTATCGGGGATCCACTGATGTTGTTTGAAGTATCTATGAACAAACACAATTTACTTTATTAATAAATTGTCTGTGAGAAAAGTGGGGTGTTAAACTTTTCTGATGGTTATGTTATTCTACATTCACTTATCTTAAAAGTGGTGTCATCTGATATCAATTTTTGGCTTTATAATCGGCAACTCAAATTTACTCTATTAGGTTGCTCGCATATCTACCACAGTTGGGCCACATGTCACAGCTTCTGCAGCTGAGGCAGCTGTTACGGCTCTTTGTTATGAAAATCAATGTTCCAGGGAAGTATTTGATGAGGATGATATTTTTGTTGATCTTAAAGCTTCAGCTGAAAATGTTGAACAAAAGAGGTATTCATCTAATCATATATGAAGTCTGTCTTTTCAACTAGTTTTTGGCATTGAAATGCTAAAGCTGGAACACTGTTTCTCTATCAGAGCAGCTCAGGGTAATCTTTTAGATGGAGATGAAGGGCCCAAACAATCTGGTATTTTTCATATTTGTTAATGACTCATAGTATGTTATAACTTCCATTTTATGCATTGCTCCGACAAATGAGCACGTTTGGCTATACTTAAAGGTTTACTTACAAATAAATATTTAAATTTTAATGTAATTATTTTGTTGATCAAAATTCGAAATAAGTACATGCTTAGAAACTTTTTCTTTTTAACCTTAGCCAGACATGCTTCCTGAACATCGAGGCCATTATCGCTCATTATTTGATAATCATATGTGTCCACAGAAATTCAGGGCCCATCATCACATAAGGATATGATACAAATAAACTTAAGAACGAGGGCCGCAACTGCAACAGCCCTTGGTGCTGCTGCTGCTCATGCCAAATATTTGGCTGATCAAGAAGAGAAAAGGATGGAACAATTGATGGCTATCATGATTGAAACTCAGGTGCGGTTTTATATCTTTGAATTCTGATAGATCTATTTAGTTTTCTACAATGATTTGGTGAAAATTGTGGTGAAAAATCGCATGGAAGTTTGCTAGTTCTCTGGAATTACAATTGTTAAACTATCCACATTGTTTAACCTAAGTTACAGTCCTGGATTGAGTAGATTTAGATGTTTATTGTTTGCATTTATACATATACAGATGAAGAAATTGAAACGCAAGATGAAGTATTTTGATGAACTGGAATTGATTATGGAAAAAGAAAATGCCGACATCGAGGAACTGGAAGAATCTCTGGTAGCTGATCGACTAAATGTCTTGCAAAGGATAATCAATGCTGGAATATCCAGATGGAAGGATCACACCTCAGTAAAATCTCAGACGGGTTCTGAACAATGATATTAGTAGGCTTATTGCTTTTTATTTGAACTTTTGTCCTAGAAGAGGAGAGATTAAGTTATGTATTGGTATTGACAAACTGTATAATGGTGCTAACTGTTAAGATAATAAATCCCGTCGTATATTTCAGTTCTCTTTATCACTGTGCTTCCCCTTCCACAATTGGGATACATGATCATCGTTTACATCTATGTGATATGTAAATACCCTTGAAAAGGAGCCAACTTTAGCCTAGTCTGCAATTGGTACAGCCGTAGAGATAATAGTATAGTTGCAGATGGCCAACTGAAGCAGAGCTACTTCTCATGGAAGTAGTCTAAGTAGAGGACTAAAGGCTTTTTGGTAGGGCTTGTGAAAGTTTTTGTCGGAACTGTGCATGAATTAATATAAATACTAACATGTACATATGCAAATACACACATATTAAGACACAGTACTTTCCTTTAGGTCCAGAGAACAGGTTGCACCAAGGTACTTCTCATGCAAGGCCTTTTTGCATGCAGCAACACATGAAGGAACTGTGCATGGATTAATATCAATACCAAATGCACACTCCACATTTGCAGGACCCAAAATAAACAGCCAAATCATCATTGCTATCACCACAAGAACTCACTTCTTCACTAAATGGCTGCCATTTAGATAGTTTTTCACACTTCTTGAAAGAAAACTAATCCAAACTTGTCTATATATAGAAACAGAAGCCCAGTTTTTTAAATTCAACTCTCTACTCTTTCTAGCTTTGGTACGCTGAATTGAATATGACTCGGGAATCATGATCATAGTTTAATGAGAGATTGAGTGGTAGTTGGTTATGTGGGACCATATTATAATGTGTTAGGCTCATAGTTTTAACATTAAATTCCACAAACATCAAATAATTACATTCTTTTTAGGAATGTTCTTGTCAGTTATAGACTAACATGTCGGTATTTCATGTATGCCTTTCCAGGTGTTGGGGTTCAATTTCTAAATCTTTATTTTCGGCAGTAAAGCAAGAACCAAGCAAAGGATTGCACAGATTTGTGTATTTGGTGCTGAACTTTTTGCATTATTGTTTGTGTTCCTTGAACAATGCAAAATCGACCAATGTAAGAAAATATATTCTAAACAATACAAAGTTCTCTTTGTTTTTTTTTTTTTCTCTCTTTCTTTTTTCTTGCAAGCTGAACAATGTTCCACTAAGTTTTTGCACCTCAAAATTATATTGAGGTGTCAAAATTTAATTGGAGGATAATCAAGGTGACAATGAGATGAGCTGATGAGGACAACATATTCGACTTTCTGAGAAGAAATGTCCAAATTAGGTCCGGCAGCTTACTCGAAATCAGGCCTAAAAATGACAACGGGTGAGATTGAGATAAAATATCATTTATTTAGTTTTCTTCTAAATACAATTAAAATATAAACACATAAAAAATAAGAATATGTTCAAAGCATGGACCGCCCCACTTCATACGCAAGGCACAAATGGAACAAATACATAGGGATAGCAACGTAAAGGGTAGGGAACGGATCGATCATTCCCATCTCAGTCACATTGAATATTTTTGTTACCTTGGCCTATTCACATACCCGATTAAAATGGGGCGGATCAAGGTGGGATAGGGCAAGCCCCCTGCCCCATTTATCGCCTCATTTATTTTTTCTTTTTATTTTATTTTTTAATGTCTTTAATTAGTAAATATTATTATTTTTTACTAATTTGTTAAAAAAACTTATGTTCTGTTTAAAAATGATGATAAATGTATTATTTTTGTTTGATAAAAAACTTGACTTTGAAATTAACTTTAAACGGGACGAGTAGCAGGACTGGGCGCGAGCTTATGAAGAAAACATTTAAACAGTTCCAGAAATTCCTGCTAAATTTAGAGTTTTAACTGTTGATCATCGTCATCAGCTTTGAACCATGACAATTTTTAAGTTGAATCTTTAGTCATGGTCCCATTGCATTTTTCCCTCGCAGGGTACGTTGCTTGTAGAGATCAATGAAGCCTCTCGTGTTCCAGTTGCCATTGAAATGAATGAGGGCTGTCCAGAATCCGATGCCTGGTTGCTTCTCAAGAGACTAAAACCATACATTCTTGATTATGTTAATTAAAATCTGCTCAATACATTACCTTCATAAGTATTGCTTCATGATAAACAAAATAAAGATTCCTAACTACGCAATCCTGAGGCAGAACAAAGTCATCATCAAACGATCATACTACAAACCACACAAACTCACAATACAGGAACTAACATGTTCGATATTAATCTGTCTTTCGGTCAGGTACTTGAATAGTTTCTGGATAGAGAAATTTCTTGGCTCCGGAGAAATCTACTAGCTTCTTGCCAATGGCATCCTTTTGTGATTCCCCTGGACGGGTGATGTATAGCAATCGGCAAGTCCAATCTATCACCTCTGGGCAGAAAATCTTCCATAAGAAAGTGGCTCTGAACCATGCAGGTTCAGTAACATATCTTTCTCCCTTGCATGCACTGCTCACAATTCCTCTTGCACAACTCTTCACTCTCTGTACTGGGATTATGCTTACTATAGCCTACTCGAAATTTCATTCAACACAGTCAATTTTTAAAGAAAACGAAAGAAATATATCCTTCAAATATTTGCACAATCTAATTGCATTATTGAAACATGATGGCAATACACGACAACGAATTTAATTTATCTTGTCTTCCCTTATCATGTGTTGCCTTTGTAGTTTTACCACTAAATGTGCTGTTAGTCGTTGCTTATATTTGTATGTTACATGTATGGAACCCAAACACTATTCTTCAGTTCAAGAACAAGCCAGTCTAAGAGTCAAATTGTGGTTTGCTCAAGTGTTAATGATGGTTTGATTATGAGCTTTATGACTAGGAATTATGTTTTGCTTTGCTTTGTCGTCCGTAATAGGGAATTTTGATGCTTATATCGTGCACAGGTTGAGAATAAAAAGGGAAACAACTTACATCTCTGATATCCTGATCAACTTCAAGTTTGCCTGCCCTGCTCGTTTGTTTGCCTTTTGTAAGTTCAGACTCTACGAATCCAGGAGTAACAAGTGTAATTCCTATATCAGGCCCGAACTCAATCCTCAACGTCTCGAAAAACTGTGCGATTGCTGCTTTGCTTGCCTGAAATATAATACACGGAAAAACACATGAATTCCAATCCTGGGGAATCAAAACAGTACAAGTATATTATGAGGTGAGTATTATCCACTTACATTGTAAAAACTCATCCTAGGTGCTGGTAACCACGACGCACTTGAAGAAAGTACAACAATTCGGCCTCCGCTGTTTCTGAGATGCGGAACCGCGAATCGCGTCATATATACGTAGCCCCAAAAATTGGTATCCTGTTAGGTTTGCATAGGAGAAGGAAGAATGTCATAATGTATCAATAGATACTCTTGTAATCTTTGCTGTAAATTTTAGTTGTACGAAGCTTCAAGCTTGTATTGGTCATTGGTTGACAACAACAATGACAGTCTATGAGATCATTCGTCCTCGAATATCATGAGATTTCCTTCAAATTCGTTAGAAAGAATCCTTCTATAACCTTAGATCTTACCATGACTGTTCTGAAATCAGTGACATCTTTAGCTTCTTCCAGCAAAGAGATCGACATCATTCCCGCATTATTAACCAGATGATCCACTAAATAAAACAGAGACATGAATCACATTCTCATATTTGACCACCTCGTTTAAAAGAGTTTAACTGGCTATAAATGAATCTAGTATTAAACATGCTCCATATGTGACATCAGATTTAAGATTCACATCAAAATAATTTTTTCCTTCTTTTTTAATTACAAGTTTTTAAAAAAATTACTTTCCGCAAAATTATCGTAAAAAAATCTGCATCAAACAGATCCTAAATTCACACATACGTACATAAAATATGCACTTACATCTGCCAAAATGATGCATAGTTCGATCGACAACATTTCTACAATCCTCCACCTTTGAAACATCTGCACGAACCACCAAAACATCCGGGGCACCGAGTTCCTGTGCTCTTTCGGCTACTTCCTGCAGGCTTCTTTCCCTCCTCGCCGCAAGAACTAAACAGGCTCCTCTTTTAGCGTACTCATATGCAAGATGCTGCATGAAATTAATGTGATTCCATCACCTTGTATGCATTCATTCGTGTAGAAGTACAACCTTAAAACTTCACTAATAAACAAAATTACACTATTGCTCCCTAGTCTATTGGAATAATGTTACATAGCACCAGTGCTAGTAGAGCAATGTTCTAGGTGGCATTATGTAATAGGTTGTTAAACATGAAATTATGTGATTTATTTAATTGAACCTATAATTTAATGTCACTAGTATAGTCACGTAAACTGGTGTTAAACATCAGCTATCTTTCCCCACACTGAGGCCTTGGGGTCCAAAAATTAGGGTGTGTTTGAGCGACATTATTTTGAAATAATGTATTTTGTAATAATAGATGATGGAGAATGTGTGGTTGAAAAAGAAAGAAAAGTTATTGATGTAATAGAAGATATTATTTTATTGAAGAATGAATGTGTGATTGAAAATGAATAGAAAAATGAAAATGAAAATTTTTAATGTGTACCAAACAGGGCTTAGAAGTGAAACCTGAGACTATTGAATAAATATATAAATTTCAATCTTTTGATACTTCTTCTGGGCTACCAAGTCCCAAGAAAAAAAAAAATGTTCCATGGAAATTTCCGCCCGTTTTGGGAAATTGGGCCACACGGTTTATGAGACGAAACTTGGAAAATTCCATTTTTTTTATTGAAAAATCCATTCTCAAGGATTATTGTAGGTTGCTGAAAAGTTACGACGATTGTAACTGGCTGAAAATTACAGTGCTGTATTTTTCAATAAAACGTTAAAACAATCGCATTTTACAGTTTTAACACCTAATTAGTAATTTTTGTTATTTCCCCATTTTTTGTTTAATATATTAGCCAACTCAAAAAATTTATTTTAGTATAGTCCACCCACAAACATGCAATATTCTTCCTCACGAAAGTATAGGTTAGTGAAGAAAACGAAAGGTTTAATTGGTTACCTCGCCAATGCCGGAGGAGGCGCCGGTGATGAGGACAACTTTGCCGGCGATATCTTCAGTGAAAATGGTGCCCACTAATGAGAGAAAGAACTTGAAAATTTGGAAAGGTGGCAAGAAAAACAATAGGGTGAAGAAGGTGAATGGCGGAGCAACTAAGTTGAGAAATTGGTGAATTAGATCCATGGTTAGCTAGCTATTTCCTTTTGAGAGAGAATGAAATTTGATGAGAGTTATTACATATTGAGATACTGAAATAGGTATATGCATTGTAATGGATAGAGTTTGGGGCAGGGGCGGAGCTAGACTTCAA
>CAIGRS010050647.1:0-12739 GCA_903798395.1 Fraxinus floribunda | reverse complement strand
GAAAGAGAAATGGATGGGTGTCAAATGGAGGCTTAATATGGGAATTTGTAACGTCTTCATTTGTTATGCACGCATATAAAAGTGGCTGAATGATTGAAATTGTTGTGATGATATGTCGTGTCCAATGTTTACTCCTAAGTGGATATTCATTGCAAAAACTCGTGAAACTTGATTCCGAATAAGGATTGTTAATACAGTTATGTCATTTAGCCAAAGTTTATGCGCCGCTATGTGGACTTGCAATGCTAAGAATCCTTTGAAATTCAAGAAGCAATGAACGTAACTTACACATACGGGGTTGTGCTCTTTCACTACTTTGAGGTTTGATTTCAAGAAAATTGTCATAACGGGATTCTATTGATAGATTCACTCTACACAATTGGATAGCTAATTGATTTGCTAATGCAGTCTCTAGTGACTTTTGAGACAGTATAGATGAACAATAATACTTTGACAAGATGAGCTCTTGTTTTGTGTAAAATTTAGCATTTTCTTGCAATAATGAACCTATAGAAATTAATTGTCTAGCATCTACAGTGTGAATCCACTAGTATGTCGCCATTGTTTGTAAACCCCACAAACTTCATATATTCTCCCATTAAATCAACAGTGTCACTATATATCCCCTCCAATATCCAACCATACCATACTCCTCCATCATCCACACTGAGAATGTCTCTCACTTTCTGCTATGATATTGTATTGATGCAAACTTCTTCGCTAGCGTAGTCAAAGACCAACTTCAGTCCCCATTTTGCCAAATTATCTGGTAGATTCCACTCTTTGAACACCTCATTTGGGGGTTTCTCTTTGCAAGCAATTGGATTTGAAGCTCTTTGAGGTTTTGGGACGTATAAATTACAGTGATTAGAGGTTTAAATTTTTGTTAATGTGTATTAATCTAATAGGTTTCTTTTTTTAAGTAGTGAGCTTTATTTCCTTAAACTGATTTTGTCTTGATCATCTTTTGTCTAGCAAATTCTTGAGCACTGTCTTATCTCGATTATTCATCTTTAATTTTATACAGTCATATCACTCCAAATCAATGGCTAGGATCCATGCCAACTCACACATTGTCAAACTATTTATACAAGTAGCATGATTGTAATTTTATTAGACCGACAGCAACGGATAGAGGGGCAAAATTAGCAAGAGCAAATCGAAGTGGACTGAATTGATTGCATGAAATTAAATATGGGTGAACAATTTAGTTTGATTTTCAAACTGTTTTTTAACTATTAAAATTTAAATTGAGTCATTTCCAAATGATTTGGTTCGATTTTGAAACGATCAAAACTCAAGTCGTGCAGAACCAAACAAACATTTCCAAAAATCACGATTGCGATTTGATTTGATGGGTTGACGATTTTTTTCACCCCTAAGCAAGTATATAGAGAATCTAGTCATCTTCGAAAACAACGTTTCTAGATAAAGCTAAAATATTAGCAGCTGTTTTCATTTTGAGTAAATACTCTTGTATAATCAAGCCACCTTTTGTTGATCACGATGTTTGTATACACACGTGGACAGCAGATATCGGACTCACTCGTGTCCACGTAAACTAATTCCAACACGCTTAGACGGATCACTAGTCGATAAGCTATATTGATTTGGGCGTGGGATAAGCTTTATAACACGAGACAAAAATGTTTAGGTGCCGATGATATAAGTAAACAAGATTGATAACATATAACAATCGAAGACACACAAATCCAAATCCAAAGCTAAGCGTCCAACTTAAACATTCCAAGGGTGATAGAACAAGAGAAAAGATGATCCATAGCTTCAAGTGTATACAATTGCATTAGCCTTCAAAATGATACGAGGGGAAGTATTTATAATATTACAAATGAAGTGGTGCCGATTGGATGAGGAGCACGTGGCTTCATCTGCTTAATCGAAGCGTCACATCTTAGGTATCAATCCAACGTAACTAGCGTGTGGTGCATTTAATGTTTTTAAAGAGACAGCCAATCCATACCCTATGCTAACAAGATTTGACACTTCTTTTATTACAAATGTCACACCAATCATTTGAATAAGATTTTATCTACGGGAGATCTGTGGAGGAGATGGGTCACTCCAGTTCAAATGTAAGCTTTGATTTGAACCTCCAAACCACTACCTCTTCGGTACTTCGATGGTTTTGTCCTAAACGTTGGGCATCGGATTGAGCCTCCAAACCAAAACAGCTTTGATACTTTGGTGGATGGGTTTCAAATTTTATTTAGAGGAGATCTATAATAGCTGTTCTTCATTCAATAAGCTCCATGTGGGATGTTATGTGGGTTACATCTGGAGCCTTGGTGGCGAGGCTTAACACCTTTCATAGTCTTTACTCGAATCCGAGCGCCAAAAATATTTTCAATCTGATGCTAGATATTCATGGTTGTGTCATAGCCCCACCATCTGAGCGACTAGTTGATCTTGTCTCTCATTACAAACATAAGTTGGGTTGACAAATTTCTGGATGTCCATTCACCGATGGCGTCAGTCAATGAAGAAGGTCAAACAGTGATGTTGTTAATGATTTCTCCTAACCCAATCATCTAATACCAGTAAGAACTTGTTGTTTCTAAATGTAATGGTAATGTTGCAATAAATAAAAATTCGAGTTTCTACTCTGCATGCCAACTTGGCAAAAGCCACAAGTTGCCTTTTTCTAAATTCAAATACTGTCTACAACGAGCCTTTGGGTCTTATTCATTCTGATATATGGGACCCCTCGATTAGTGGCTTTCGGTACTGGGTGAGTCTTGTCGATGCCTTTTTCACGATATACGTGGAATCTCGAGTATTCCTTCAATTCAAAGCTCAAGTTGAATTACCATTTGATAAGAAGATTCCAATGGTTCAATCCAATTGGCGAGGAGAAGTATTGCTCATCCACGAACTCTTTTAGAGCTCATGGACTTGTGCATACTCCATAGAGTTCCTAGTCTTCATACTTCACAACAAAATGGTAGCATATGCATGTTGTTGAGTTTGGACTAACTCTTCTTGGTCAAGTATCAATGCTCCTCAAATTCTGCGTCTTGTCAAATATTAACCACCATATACTTCATTAACCAAATGCCTAGGACAGATTTACTTTCATCTCTTTATCATTTCATTTTCAACCACACATCTTGTTTAAATAAAATAGTTTTTTACATATATTTAAAATTTATCTTTACTTTTTGTTAGGTTTTAGATGTTTTGTAATTAATAATTCTGTAAACAAAATGATTGAATTGTATTATGTTTAAAAAGTCAAGAGGTAATGTTCAAATAGTTGAAAATAAGGTTATTATGTCTAGCGTTCGAGAATGACAAAATGAGGAAAAACAGCTCGAATTTTCGTTGGACTGTTTTCAAGGTTTGGTTCGAGCTACAAAAACAAAAACATCTTTGCTGGACTGTCGCCTCTCCTTCGCTGTCGCTGAACCCTCGCTCGAGCGACGGGGTTATCCGGGAAAATTTTATTTCACGATTTGAAGGCTTTTTACCTGGTCCATTCATTTCATAACCTACATGTATATACAAAAACACATTTGTACGAAAATTTACGAGGTTGAACATTGAGAGAGCTTCATCTGTGAGGGATTCATTATATTTTATCTTTCAACCTTCGTCTGTTTTGGTTGTTTTGGTGAAAAAAACATCGTTCCAATAATCTAAATACCAAGTTGTCTTTCCTCTACATCTGGTCAGAGTTCTGAAGATCGAGAGAAGTTGAATGGAGTTCCGTCTGTGAAGAACAATGTGTTCTTTGTTGATCCACTGGAGATAGATGATTTCACAAGGTTATGAGTGAGCGGTGTAGCAGATTCCACAGAGAGCTTTGACAAAACAACTAAGGATTGGTGCAGAGGAGCACGGGATTCAGGGAAAGCTATGATGAGTGCAGCGGAGAGAAGAGAACATATAGTACGAGTCGTCTAGTCTGATAGAACGTAAGTTGTTAAAATCGTTTATAGTGGATTGACTGGTAAAGTGCCCAGATTTTTTTTCAGTTGAGTTTCTCCGTGAACATTATGGTGTTGATTTATTGCTTTCGCTTTGTTTATTGATTGATCATATAAATTGCGGTATTTAAATTTAGGACTAAAATGACTTGTATGTTTAACATCGAGAAAATAATTTAAAAGTGACTTGTTGCTATTTAATTCGTTAGTACTTTTAAATTCCGTATTATACACATATTCATCCCCTCTAGGTGTTGTTAGGGTCGAATTACGCATTTTTTCACTTTTTAATCATGCAAAAAATATATTTTTTTTTCATAAAATCTGTTATAAAAGTATTTATATAAAATCGATCTCAAATAAGAAAACTTTTAAGGTGTAGAATGCATACCCCCACCACCATCTGGAACACAAAACATTCCTCATGTAGTGCATCAAGTGAAGGACTTGCCTTTGTACTGTGGGCCTGTGGCACGTAATTTTATACAACTTTTACCAAATATTGTCGTTTATAATTTTGTCTCGTTGCAATGTCAGTTTATGTACTAAGCCTCACGGGCAAATTCAGAATGTCGTTTAGAGAGGGCTGATATTAGTTGTATATATACTCACAATGACACTTTCTTTCACCGATTTTTCGGACTTCATACAAAAATGCTCTACCTCTAAGGAACCAATCGGCCACGACTGAATCAGGAAAGGCCAAGAACGCAAATTTGGTCCTCCCCAAACTTTTAAACGAGCACATCCCGTAACTTTTCACATGATATCTCTGTACAATTGAAGCAAGAGGAAACTTGGTTCTAAATGCATTAGAATTAAAAACAAATTTGCTTTATCATCTGACACGGCAAGCAAAGTATAATGTCTGAAAAAGCCTTAACATTGAAAGATTGTGCCACTTAAACTCCTTTCTTTAAGAATCTTCTTTGTGAGTTCCATTATTACATGTAAAAGTTCAAAAACAGTCTTTTTAGCTACTATTCTCTCAACCGGTGGCCTTTGTGCCAAAAGCTAAATATATTTATAAGTTGAGAAAGGACATATGCCAACACAATCAAATATTTTTGGTCCTATTATCTAATACGAATTTGCGTTAATTGATGTGATGTGACCAAATCTCGTCTTATTAATGTCCAAAGAATATGGTTTGTTCGCATTTGTTTATGTTGTTACGATCAAACGACATTAGATGAATAGTTCAAATGTTATCTCATGCTTGGATGGTTGAACAAGATGAACATGCGTCTGCTTAGGAAATGACTTTCCAACGATCTCGGATCCCTCGCAAAATTGTTCATGTCAATTAAGTGATTGTCCGGAATAGATTATTCCAAGCGAAAAGTGAGTTTTTGAAATATGTATGGTTCAAAATTAGAAAAATATTAGATCCCATAAAAGTTCAATTGATTTTGAAGAAAATTTGTTTTACTAAAATCTCTTCCAAACACTACCTTAATTGACACCATTTCAACTTTAAGCTTAGCAAACATGTAACTACCTGCCAGCTCTTCCTCGAGAACCCCACAAATCCCGATACTCAATCGCTCATCAAAAGATCCACAATCCCTCTTGATTTCTTTATTTACGGAAGCAATATATATTAGCACAAATGGCTGCTGGTTTCTCGCTCTTTCCACCTATAACCTCTGGGGGAGAGAGAAAGTATATTGAATTATAATAGAATACTACTGCATTAAAAAACTGGATGAACGGCTACCTTGATCTAGTTTCTAATTTCTAATCGTCAGAACCTATCACTGTACATTACACTCCCATCTTTAACGCCTGGGTTACATCCTACTCTTCTTTACGAAGGGTCAAGGGCCATTTTCACACTCATCCCGTTTCATCTATATTCTGTCTCTTCAACTTCTACTGCAGATTTTCTCTGGAAATGTTTTCTCCAGAGGATATGTGTAATTGGTTTCTCTACTTAAAAACGTAGCTGCAGATTTTCTGGGCACGGTGTTTCTTGCATTTGCTGTATTTTCATTGTAATGATGTTATATTTTTGATTTATAAGCCCTTAAAAGTTGGATTTACTATCCTATTCAATGCAAGATGTGATTTTTTTGTTTTGTTCAGATTTTCAGTGAATCCTCGAGTAAATTGGGGCATTGAATATGTTAACTTGTATAGCTTGTTCAAAGCGGCAAACTGGCAGATCTCTTCCCGACCCACCAGAAGAAGATGACACAGCCATAACTCCCTCCAGTAAACAACCAATCAAAGCCCTAACCAACCAGGTGATTTAACACTGCAAACTCCTCTCTAATTCATCATTTATTATTTGTGGGGGTTTTTAAATACCAATTTAAATTATATGGGTACTTGTGTTTTAGATCAGGGATATGGCAATAAAGGCATCTGGTGCTTACAAGTCTTGCAACCCTTGTTCCCGCTCCTCAAGCAACAACCAAAGCCGAGCCTACGCTGACTCGGAAGCCGGCTGGGTGTCAGAGAGAATCTATGGCTCCTATAGGAGGACAGGGACCTTAAACGACCACCCAAAGCTATGGGGAAAGGAAGTGGAAGCGAAACTAAAGGCCCTTTCGAGCGGTGAAGGCACGCCGTCTTCAGTTAGTTGTAGAAGTGTATCAGTGGTGTTCATGGAGGAGGATGAGCCCAAAGAGTGGGTTGCACAGGTTGAGCCTGGTGTGCTCATTACTTTTATTTCATTGCCTCAAGGAGGAAATGATCTCAAAAGGATTCAATTCAGGTACTACTGCTGTCAGCTTTTGTGTTGAGAAATGTCATATATAAATTCTATCTTTATGGTGTATTCAATTTGAATCATATAAATAGATTTTTTGTTCAAGAATAGTAGAAAGTGGGAAGTAATAATTAGATGAAAAGAGTGAAAATGAGTTTTAGAACATAAGTCAGTTTAAAATTTGTATATTCAAAAATTAAATGCAGGAAAACAGTTTCAATCAAGAAACAAGAAAAATTATATCCGAATAAGCTTTCAACGGTATTATTTCTTATTTTAGTTCTGAAGTTCTATGCAAAATCCTCGTTGATCTGAATCTGAAAGCTTTGATTTGTTTGGGAGCTATGAAACTAATAAGTTAGGGGCTTAGGGCCTAGGGGATTGATTTTGACAAGTCGTTGTGTGTGATTTGTCATGGGACTGAACGTGGAAGATTAAAGCTCAACAAGGAGATAGACAAAAAGAAATGAGGGAGGGACCAAAGTATGATGGTCCTCACTCCTCACTCGCATCTTTTAACCTTTCTTTTGTCTCCCAAGTCGAGTACTGACTAGATTTCTTTTACTTTTACCACATTAATCATCCAACATCTTGTTGTTTATCTACTTACAATCGGCCCAACTCACTAAATGCACATTGATGAATCTGTTATATTTCTAGAGTTCAATATTAAGTCCTGTCAATGCTTTGTTTCTGTGAAAAATGAAATAGGCTTGTGTCCCTATTTTTCACTTCAGTGCAGTTCATTGGACTGCCTTATAATGATTGGGGTTAATTTGCCTACAGAGAAGCACCAATTTTTTATTTATTATTATTATTATCTCTTTTTTCTTTTTTCTTTTTTTTTTTTTTGAGGTGGATGAGATTTTGGTGGAACTTCTTTGTTTATAACTCTAAAAAGAATTGGGTTATTTCAGTTGATGAACATTAATAGTCCCATCAGTTGTGCCCTAGGCCTTTACTTCACCAGGTTTGTTTTTTACAGTAATGTAATGTCTAAATTGTGTGGTAATACATAAATTTACAAGTTAGAATCTTTTTTTCCTTTGTCACTCTATATCGTTCTGAAGTGGCTTATCCAAATAATTGCGAATATTGGATTCAAACTTCTGCTTAATAATTTTTCCAGTCGAGAGATGTTTAACAAATGGAAAGCTCAACGGTGGTGGGCAGACAACTATGACAAAGTGATGGAATTATACAATGTCCAGGGCTTCAATCGTCGAGCAATGCCAGAAACAACTCTGCAGAAATCTGATGATGAGGTGAGTTTTACTTCTGCTATAAATTTGTTTTCTGTTTTTATTGCTTAGTTCCTGTCTATTTCTATCTATCTAAATTTCCCTCTTTGTTTCTTTTGTTTGAAATGTGACCTAACTAGGTATTATCCGGCTGTAAAGAATGGTGATGAATTTTGACAGTGATTATTGTTTTCTAAAATTGACATCTTCTTTTAACCAATTTGAATCATATATGTATGTCTTTATTCGATGATGGTGCTTATAGTTATCAGTAACTAAACCCTGAAATGATTTGGCTATCATGTTGACTCATTCTTTGGTTCCCTGGATGTTACCAGGGAGCAGATAATGTGGCAGTATACATGCTTCTAATGCATTGAACATGGGGATTTGATGGGGGATAATTTTTTAACAAGGGGAAGAATGTGCTAATTTTAGTTACCAAGGGCTGCAGTTTGGAGATATATTTCATTTTTATGAACAATATGTGTACATATTGTGTTACATTAGAGTGTTTCTTTCAGAACACAAAAATTGAATCTGCTGAGCATAGCCCCGTTGAACACCACCAAATGCAATCTCGCCATTACTACGACTCCGGTGATCTTAATTCGACACCAAAACTGTCCAGCATTAGTGCTGCAAAGACTGATGTATCATCCATCGATGCTTCTGCACAGTCTATTTCTTCAAGAGAGTCTGATCATTCTGGGGAGCTTTCAGTGAGCAATGCCAGTGATTTGGACACCGAGTGGGTTGAGCAAGACGAACCCGGAGTCTACATTACAATCGGAACGTTGCCAGGTGGTACTCGTGAGCTTAGAAGAGTGCGGTTCAGGTGAGTGATTCTCTTTATTCATATATTAAACACTTTTGTGTATGGGTAATGTCATGTAACTTACAACAAAGATTTTCATGTTTTCGTCTCATTTGCAAGCCAAATCAATAAAAACTTGCATGTTGCTTAGGTTTATGAGTAGTTTTAAGAAGACATGAAAGTTGTATTTGACTTTTGAAGTGAATGTGTTGTGCAGCCGAGAAAGGTTCGGAGAAATGCAGGCAAGGTTGTGGTGGGAAGAGAATAGAACCAGAATTCAACAGCAGTACTTGTGAATTATGATTGACTTCTACAAATAGGTTTTTAAAGTGTTCTATGATGCTTCTCAAATGTACAAGATTCACCAGCAAGTTGGTTATCTTGAACTCTGAATTATACCTCATTCCTGCTTCTCTTTTTATCTTTTTGCATTACTCCTTCGTGGGTTATGTTGTGGGGGTGATGGTATTGAGGTATACTTATTTCTTCCTTTTCTCTGTTGTGTTTTATTTAACCTGACAAGCTTGAGTGGCTCATATCTGTAACGATGACTTGTTACTTGATTGCAAAACTTGGAAATTGTTCATCATGTTAATTATTGTTTGACAATGTTCGACGATCCTTCTCCGATGATTGTAAACTTTAGCCCGGTTCAACCTCGAGGAGAAAGAATAAGAGGAATTAATCTGAGTTCAATTTCATTCAAATCGTTGGAAGTCTTGTAGGCTGGTCTGGGCCTGCGCTTTTTTATTTTGCTGCAAATTACGAGCCAAATTGCTCATTAATATCCTTTATTTGAAATTTCTCCTGGAGAGTTTTCCAGTCTTCACTTGGGAGTTGGGAAAGGTGAATAGGCTAGCAACTATTACTGAATAAACCTCCTCCTGATTGAAGCACATAGAATTGATCGAAAACTAAGGTGATACAATCATATGCATTTACCATTTAGTGTTTATTTAAGAGACATTATTTGAAGTAAAAATGATTTTTTTTTAGAGAATGTTAAGAAGTAAGAATAACGGTAACATCATTTCAACTCTTATTTTCCAAGCTTGTGACATTGCCTTCTCCAAGTAAACAGAAAAGTAGATCTGAGGAATAAAAATAGAAAACTAGTGTAGAAATGTATGCAAGAAAGGGGGCCTTCGATTTGATAAAGACAGATTTGACAACGTAAAATGCTGGTATAAACTATTCTTTCTTGAAAGAAATTGTTCATAATGAAGGTTACGAAAAATTGTAAAATTCACTACAAAGTTAGTATCTAAATTCGAAATTCCGTCAATTGTTGGACCTAATTCTGTCCAACTCTTCAGTAAGAGTTAATAGTTGAATCGGCCTCAGATGAGCCCTCCTCCATGGATTTGGTGAAAGAGTCGGAAAGATCCGCGTAGAGATCAATCACCCTTGTAAAATTGTTGTTGAGCTCTCGAATTAGACCAACATTTCGGGTCAAATTATCCAGAATCTTGGATCCATGGTTCTGGTTAATCTCGTTGATTAACAGCGTGTTTTGATCCAAAATTTTTTGAACTTGCACAAAGTTTTTCTGAAATGTCAGAACAACTTTGCTTTCAATTTGTGCCTCATTTCCAATTCCAGAAAATAGATTGTCTCCCATATTACCTTCCACACTCGTGTAACTACAAATTTTGAAACCATATTATGAAATTTATTTTCTCATTGTATGGAAATTAAAAATAAAATCAGAAAAAGGAAGAAGCATAAAAAAGTAAGTATTCTTGTTCTCTATCGAAGCCTATGAAAGCTGATTTCTTTTATTGATGAAGGTACTTTTCATTTTTTCTCTCTTTATTGGATTTGAGTTCTAAGCAAAGTTTTGGTTCTAAAAATCAGCTGTGTTTCAAAAAAAAAATGAAATTTGCAAAAAAAATAAAGAAGTCTTTGTTTCTTCCTCCAAATGTTGAAGTCTTTGTTCTTGTAAAGAAGTCACTTCAGAAGAATCACAAAAAGATCAATACAATTTGCAGATCACAACGGCTTTAAAGAATAAAGATTACCCTGATATGTTCACATATTGCAACCAAAGAAATCCAAACAAAACCAAACCAAACCAAACTCGGAAAAATCTTCAAAACCCAAGAAACTCTGTAGAAAATAGAAAACTCTGAGGTGGAAATTGGAACCACAAAGCCCCAGAAATCAGTTGAAATCTGAGCGTACACGTACCTCTCTCACGCACACAGGAGGATTCTGTGTGCTTGGGGCGGACTGGCGTCTGGCGCCTCGTGGGTGCAGGCTGTTGGTTGGAGTTTTCTCTCTATTCGTAGAGGGAGAGAGATATTTGTCTCCTCGTTTACTTCACCTGCGAGATTTCATTACCTTCTTTTTTTTTATTATTATTATTTTGGATGCCCAGATATCCCAGCTAGTTAGACTAATTTTCTGGACCACCAACCATCAGCCCCTCAATAATTGACAGAGATAAATTGCGGGTTATGTTCAAGTTGATCAGGATTCGAGTACCTCTTATACTCCTGATCTCAAGGGAGCCTTCCTCCATGGTTATTATATCATCAAGCTACTCCAACTAATATTGATTATTATACCACTCAACTGCTCCAAGGTATTACCTTTTTTTTTCTACGAGTAATAGGAATAGGATGATCAAGTCTCACCAATCTCCACATTGTGATTCCACCAAATTAAAGAATGTTTGACTAGAAATTTAATCCCAGGACAATTAGTATTTTCCTTAAAAGAATTAATCCTAGCCGTCCCTCTCACCAAAAGGTGTGTATATACTAACATTGGCTGTAATACTATTAACATATACAAATAATAGGTTGTCACAATTTGGCTCATTCAATTGTCTGCCCACACTGTGGACACTTTTGTTTGTGGTCCGCCTTCAATTTTGGTTGTACCGTATATAAAATGTACATTGAATTTTTATTTTTTTCCCGTATTTACGGTCTATATCGATTTATGTAAATCATAAATGTAAATTAAAGTAGACTTCTTAGTGGGGTTAAGTTAGTGCTTTCTATAAATGAGAATTTTGAAGGCTTTTGCTTGTACCTTGTATTGCACAATCTACTTTTAGCATATCTTGACGCGACAATGCAATTGCTATGGCAACTTTGAGAAGAGTTGAATAAGTCGAGGGAAATGAAATTTTGTTTGTGTCATATTTCTATTAACGAGGAACTTGACATTTTTACGTGCCTAGACGTGCATGACATTTTAAAGTATTTTTGTGAAATGAGTTCCCCTACACGTACAAAAATGGATTAACAGAACTCGTACCGACAACACACATGCAGGGGGGTGGGTGTTTTTTTCAATATAAAATTGACATGGGGCCACCCCATGTCTCTTTTCTGGTTTTCTTCTGTTGAAATAATTCTGTACCTGCAGAATTATTGTTGTGAAATAAACATAAATTAGAAAACTCCATACAAAAGCGCTAACCTAGGGAGATTATATTGTGTTCTATTTTGCATTCTCGTTTTTCTCGTAAACCCTCTCAAGAGAGAGAGGTGGGCAAGTAGAGATGTTCTTTCTTCTCTCCACGATTCCCAAAAATATAATGATGCACATGAATAAGCCACCACAAACATGCTTAGTCCTTGTTTGATCATCATTATTTTCAAAATATATTTTTATTTTTCTTATTTTCAATCATATATTTTTCAATAAAATAATATTATACGCAAATCCAAAACTTTTTTCTTATTTTTTGACCATACAATCTCCATCAAAATACTTTTTTAAAATGTATTTTGGGCAAAATAAAAAATTAAAAAAATGAGGCTCAAATAGGCTCTTAAAGTATATTTTAGTGCATTTTTAAATTATTTTATTTTCCCTTAATGTTAGTTCGATACTTCGATAGAGGGACATTATTTAAGGTTTTATGGGTTGTAGTCAGTGTTCTAAAATGCGTAATGCGTTGCGATGCGTCGAGGTCGAGAATCAAGAATCACAAGCTTAAGCGTGTCAATGCGGAGAATATGCGTCATAATGCGTTTCGTACTTTTAATATTATTTTAAG
>CAIGRS010050619.1:0-15617 GCA_903798395.1 Fraxinus floribunda | reverse complement strand
TGAATTCAACTCGTTTCGGCTCCCGAGCCCTTCACGAAACTTGAACCTTAGCTTGTCAATTTCACTCATCTGAACTCCATTGCTCGAACCCTTTACTCGTGTGACCCAACCAAGTGATTATCTATCCCAAATCATATTAGTAACAATCTCAAACCTTGGAAAGTCCTCTAGTTTAACTGGCCGCTCTACAAGTAATGCCCAATGGCTAATGATATCGGAGTATCTAGTCATAGACTCTTGATTCAAAAAACTTCATATACCGTCGTCATGTCCCCATGTATGAGCAGTACCTAGATGTGCAGGTATTTTCCTCTTTTCCTTTAGCGGTTCACTTAGGAGGCATTCTACAAGTAAAAAAATTGAAAATATTAATCTATCGGTGATGCATAAATGACTTATATGTCACTTAATGATAAGATAATAGTAGGAGTAACCAACTCTCCCAAACTTATGCCAAAATGTATATATACAATGCTCACATTCAATGAATTCAAGTAACGAAACCAACAAAGTATAAAATGATAGAATGATGCCATGTTTGGTGAAACATGCAGTGAAGTATGGGTATTATCTAAAAAATTCAAAGTGAGGTTCAGAAACCTAAAATCAACTCAAACAATAAANAACCAACAAAGTATAAAATGATAGAATGATGCCATGTTTGGTGAAACATGCAGTGAAGTATGGGTATTATCTAAAAAATTCAAAGTGAGGTTCACAAACCCAAAATCAACTCAAACAATAAATATTCTTCATTTGAAACCATGATCAACCATGGAAGTTCACCTTCGGGTGTCGGTGAGAAAAATCTAAATTTTCATAAGCGATCTCCAGGCATATAAAAGATGACATATTGGTCTTACACACATTCAAATTTGACATCAAATAGAGGTCATTTTGATTAGATGAGGGAGGGACGAAATAGGTGGCATGAAGTGAATTGTGCCTAGCTATGTCATGCATATGTGTGTGGATATGGGTGCTGTTGATTTCAAATACATTTTTCAAAGAATTTCACCACAAAAAGCTATCCAAAATACATATCAACAATGTCAAATGCAAGAGTAACCATAATTCATCACAAATGTGTACAAAGGCAATTCATCAAACACCTAGTAGGCAATTCTTATTGATTCAACATTGGGAGGAAAATGGAGTTCAAAACCAACACATATATTCACAAGTCATTCTAAAATAGTTTTTCCTCAATCTACCTAATGCCCATACTTCCCAATCATTGAAATTGATCTAAAATCGACACCATGTCTAATGCATATAAAAGATACAAAGAGAATGGACACATACCTTGAAGATTCTTTGAGGAAGATAAATGGGGATATTGATGATGGTGGTGTAAAGTGGATGTCGTGTGTGCGTGGAATGCCGTTGGAGAGTAACCGTGAATTATGTTTAGGGGTGGCCGTGTGTGTTGAAGAAGGGAAAGTGTGGTTTATTTAAAAAGAACGGGCCGATTTTTTTTTTCTTTAGCCAACTCTATGCGACCACATAGAGAAACAGAGTGCGGTCACATAAAACAAAAATTCATGGCCAATTTAGGCCCTGATGTTCAATATGCGACCGCAAGATTGGTAGTACTATGCAGTTGCATAGACTACCAAAAAAAGGATTTTTGCCTGTTTCAAAAATTTTGATCGCTCGATCATCCTTAACCTCATAGACTTCGAGTTTCGTGCCAACAATGTTAGATAATTATGATGAATGTAAGAAACATGTAAAAATTGCTAGACTCACTCATTTCCACAAAACAAGTTTTTTGTTAAATTTTTCTAAAATCTTGTTGATCTAATCATAATGCACGCCGCCTTTTCACAGCCCCAAAACTTGTGAAAACACATTGAAAACTGTAAGGGGTGAGTGTATGCCATGAGATTGGTTCCAAAGCCACTTTTAAACTCAAAGACACTTTTCGATCCAAAAAAGCTTAAAAATGATTTTATTGGCTCGAAATACATGATTATCACACCGAATCAACTAAGTAACACTCCAACACCTCCAAAACTCGTATACAACACTTGTAAATCCAGTGTGGACCATTCATAGACTCTTTGTGACCTATAAGGATGATGAATAACCTATTATTAGCAAAAAAAATTAAAAACACGAAAAATTCCTAATATAATGCATAAAGGAGAATAAATAAAAGGGAATAAGCGTTGGGTTGCCTCCTAACAAATACTTGTTTATAGTCTATAGCTCGACTTTATAGTGATTGATTTACTCCGGTGTTCGAAGATGAATGGTGGACTTTTTCTTTGAGAATTCATCGCTCCAATAAGGCTTCAACCATTGTCCATTAACTTTAAACGTCCCCTTACTTTTATGAGTGATCTCTATATTCCCATATGGAAATACCTTGATAATTGTATATAGACCTAACCACCTTGACCTTAATTTTCCCGAAATAAAGCTTGAGTCTAGAGTGTATAATAGGACTTTTTGGCCCATCTCAAACTTTTTTCTTTGAATATGAATGTCGTGCCACTATTTGGTGCGCTCTTTGTAGAGCTTTGTGTTCTCATATGATTCTAATCAAAATTCATCAATTTCATTCAACTAAAGTTATCTCGTTTCACTAGTTGCTTTAAAATCAAAATTTAAATTTCAGACTGCCAGTAAGTACGGTGTTCTAATTCAATGAAAAGTAACATGCTTTTCCAAAAACAAAGTAATAAGGAGACATGCCTATAGGTGTTTTGAAAGTTGTGTTGTAAACTCACAAAGCGTTCTCAAGCTTTTTAGACCAATCCTTCCTTGAAGAACTTACTGTGATCTCAAGTATCCATCTTACTTCCTGACTGGAGATTTCAAATTGCCCCTGGTTTAAGGGTGATAAGGACTACGGTGCCAGACATCATATTTAGCCAATAATGACTCTAGTTGCCGATTGTAAAAGTGTTTGCCTCCATCACTTTTGATAGCTCGAGGTGTGCCATAACGGTGAAGATATATTTCTTTAGAAACCCAATCACCACCTTTGCATCGTTGGTCAGCAATGCTACCGCTTTCACCAATTTGGAGACATAATCAACTACAACTAAAATATATTGATTTACGAACGAAAGAGGGAATGGCCACATAAAGTCAATCCCCCACACATCAAAAAGCTCTACCTCTAGAATGCTATTTAAAAGCATCTTTTTCCTTCAAGAGATATTTTCCTGTACCCTGGCATCCTTGCACCTCTTCATAAACTCAAAAGCATTCTGAAAGAGTGAAGGTCAATAGAACTCATGCTGTAAAATTTAGCGGCTGTCTTTAATGCACCAAAGTGTCCTGCGTATGCATATGAGTGACAGTGCTCTAGTATTTGAGGTACTTCCTCTTTAGGTGCACATCACGTGAATAATCTAATACGCCGCATGTAGAGAATGTGTTTATCCTAAAAATAATGTTTCAAGTCGGCGAAGAATTTCTTTCTTTGATGGCTCGAATAAATCGGTAGAAGGATAGACTTGGCCAAATAATTTACTATATCAACATACCAAGGCGCCTCTTCCATACTAAATATTTGCTCATCTGAAAAAATCTCATTTATCTCTACTGACTCCTGCTTTCCAGGCTCAAGTCGAGATAAATGACCAGCTACCACATTTTCATTTCGTTTCTTATCCCTAATCTCCAAATCAAACTCTTGCAAAAATAATACCCAATGGATGAGTCTCAATTTGGCAGTGTAGACTATGGCCTTTGATCGAACAAGATAGAATCGAAGTTTATCAAAGGTATAGACTACATCTAGAAGCTCTTTCTCAATTGTGGCATAGTTGATTTGTGTGTCGTATAAGGTTCTGCTTGCATAGTAAATCACATGGAATATTTTGTTCTTGCACTATCCCAATATGGTCCCCACAGCATAGTCACTCGCATAAACACATTAATTCGAATGGCAAACTCCAATTCGGTGTAATGATCATTGGTGCTTTGGTTAACTTCTCTTTTAAAGTGTTGATAGCCAATAAACAATCTGCAGAAAAACCAAAAGTGACATCTTTGGCTAGCAAGTCACATAGAGGGTTTGTGATCTTTGAGAAATCCTTAATAAAGCGTTGTTAAAACCCAACATGCTCAAGGAAATTATGAACACCCTTAAATGATATAGGTGCTGGTAATTTCTCGATAACCTGAATTTTTTCTTTGTCCATCTCTATCCTGCTAGCTGAAATGCGATGTTCCAAGACAATGCTTTCTTGTACTATGAAGTGGCATTTTTTTTCTGTTCAACACCAAGTTTCTCTCCTTACCTCGTTGTAATACCAAGCTTAGATGCTCTAAACATTTATCAAAAGAAGATCAAAACACTGAGAGGTCATCCATGAAGAATTCTATGAATTTCTCCACCATGTAAGAAAATATCGCCATCAGTCAACGTTGAAAGATAGGAGGAGCATTGTATAAATCGAATAACATCCTACAGTAATGTATCATAAGGACAAGTAAAAGTGGTATTCTCTTGATCATCGAATGCTATTGGGATCCAATTATATCCAGACTATCCATCAAGTAAACAGTAGTGAGAGTGCCTTACCAGTTTTTCCAACATTTGATCGATAAATGGAAGGAACCCTTTCAAGTAGCGGCATTGAGTTTGCGATATCAATGCAAATTCTTCATCCTATAACAGTCATGGTGTGAATTAATTTGTTCCTTTCATTCTGTACTACTGTAATACCATCCTTCTTTGCACAATTTAAACTGGGATGATCCATGCACTATATGATACTGGATAGATGATATCTGCATCTAAGAGTCTCAATACCTCTGATCTGACTATCTCTTTCATGTTTGGCTTTAGCCTCTACTTACCGTCTATACTTGGTAAAAAATTCTCCTCTATAAGAATCTTATGCATACACAATGAAGGGTTGATTCCTCTAATATCTGCAATAGACCACCTAATGACTGTCTTATTATCTCTAAGTACTCGAAATAACCTCTCTTTCTCCACCTCATTGACTGAATTTGAAATAATTATTGGGAGTGTAAAGGACTCCCCCAAATAAGTATATCGAAAATGAGGTGGTAGTTGCTTGAGTTCAAATTTAGGATGTTGATGAATGGATAGTAGTGGCTTAGTAGGACCGTTTCCCAACTCCTCAAAATGGCATTTGCACATGCCTTGATCTCAAGAATGTACAATGGCATGCCTCATATGCATCGGATGAGTTATGTAGAAGAAATGTGTCTTGGACCACCTTCTCAATTATATCTATCAGAAAACAACTATCTGACTCAGTAGGAAATTCTTGGCTTTGAAGAAATTGAAAGAAATGTGTTCTTCACCAAGTCTCAAAATCAGTTGACCATTTTGAAGATCAATAAGAGTTCTTCATGTAGCTAAGAATGGTTAACCCAATATGAGTGGATCATCATTATCTCCCTCTATGTCAAGAATGAGAAAATTCATATCGAAGATGAATTTTTCCACTTTAATTAGTACGTCTTCAATAATCCATCTTTGATGAGTAAGGGATCGATCAACTAGCTAAAGAGTTACCATAGTTGTTTTAGCCTCTCCAATATGAGTTTCCGAAAGATAGAAAGTGGCATTAAATCAATACTTGCACCTAAATTGTATAAAGCTTTATTAAAATAAAAATCTCCAATGGTTCATGGTACAACAAAACTCGCTGAGTCTTTTAACTTTAGAGGTAGCTTTTTTTGGATTCTGGCTCTACACTCTTCAATCAACATCACCGTTTCGTGTTTTTCTAATTTACATTTTTTTAGATAAGGTGTTCTTCAGGAATTTGGCATAGCTGGGCATTTGGACGAGTGAATCGGCAAATGGAATGTTAATGTAAAGTTTCTTGAATACCTCAAGAATTTTTGTGTACTGTTGATCCAGTTTGCTCTTTTTCAACCTCTGTGGAAATGGAATAGGAGGCTCATAAGGATTTATAGGAGTGGTTGCCTTAATCGTTGTATATCTAAACTCTCCTTAGCAGATGCTTTAGTTGTTTGTTCAGTTTGTTCTACATGCTCCTTATTTGAAAAATGTAATATTTCCTTACTTGCAACTGACCTCTTGACATGTGTTTTTAGTAATTGATCCCGCTTCTAGTTGTTATTGCTTTGTCATGTTCATTGGAGTGATTTATGTATTGCTCGGTAATGAACCTGGTATTCTACTAGTCATAAAAAGTACCATCTACCCTACTTGAGTCTCCAGATTTTTAATAGTAGCACTGATCATGCAAAGTTTTTCAGTTTTCTTCATAAACTGATTATTAGCTTCCATATGTTGATTTGTTCTTTCCATAAATTTCTCGAACATCTATTCCAACTGAAACTTCTTTTTCTACTGTTGAAACTGATCCGGCCTATTCTAATTCTAATTAGTCCAAGAGAAATTTGGGTGCTTCCTCCAACTTAGGTTGTAAGTATATGAATGTGGACTATTCTGTTGGTGTTGTCCCCATTGTGCAAAATCTATTTGTTCCATTTGTTGTGCCAAAATAAGACAATCTGTTGTATTATGATATGTCCCCACACCCTTCTTAACTTGGTTTCTTGGCTTGTGATGCATTGGCTGTCTATGATATGCTCTCCACCTTATGAAATAATGAATTTATTTTCGCAGATAAAGCTGAGTAAGCATCCACCTCGTATACACCCGACGCTTTCTTCTGAACAACTTGCTTAGAAGCCCATATGGCTGAAGTAGTAGCCACTATCTCAAATAATTTCAAAGTTTTGTCAATTGTCTTTGTAGATAAGGAGCCGTTAGACGAAGAATCCACCATGCTTTTGAAAGATGGAAGCAATCCCACATAGAAATATTGGACATGGAGTCCTTTCATAATATCGTGATGAGGACACTTCTGAAGCATGTTCTTGAACCTGTTCCAAACTTCATGAAAATATTTTGATTTACTTTGATGGAAGATAGAGATGTCATGCTTCGATTTTGGTATCTTAGGCGGTGGGAACAATTTTGTGCAGAACTTTTAGGCTAGATCATTCCATATGCTAATATGGAGATATGTTGAGAATCTAACCACTCAAGTGCTTTATCAAGTAAAGTGTGTAGGAACATCTTGAGTCTAATAGCATCATGTGAAATACCATGATATCGAAAATGTTAGCACATCTCCAAGAATCGAGATACGTGTATATGTGGATTTTCTTCCGCTCTACCATAAAGTTGATATCCATTCTAGAATCGATGTATAACATTGGTCTTCAATTGGAAATTAGGCTACCCAAATGGAGGTTAGACAATACTAAATTGACTTTGAATGATCTGTGGTGTCATGAATTCCCCAACAAGCATATTGTCCTTATTAATGGTTTATTCTTGGTTGACTTGAACTATCAAATTGTTTTGCTCATTAGCCATTTGTACTTGCTGTTTTTGGTATTTTTGTTGTACTGTTCTTACTTTCCTTTGCCTGCGATGAAAGGTGCGTTTGATTTCTGGATCAATTGGAATCAATCACCATCAAGAGGCCTCGCATACAAGACCTAAAAGAATAAACAATAGTAGCACTTAGATAAACAAAAATGGAAGGAAATAAATGACTCAAAATGCTTGAATTAGAGTTGAGGTAAATAAAATCAAACATAAACTCAATCCCCGACAGCAACGCCAAAAACTTGTTCACGAAAATATATTTCAAATTAAAACCACCGTAAGTGTATTGTTCAATAACAAGTAATAAAGTGGAATTGAGTCCAAGTATCGTCTCACAGAAATTGATTCAATTCAATTTTAATTATATTGACCTTAACCGAAACAAGAATAATGTGATGTGTTTGTTTGTGATAGAATTATAACTAAAATATGCTACTTAAGCAATTATGAGTAAATAAACTAAACTAAATGCAAATTAATGTGTTTAATAAATGATAAACGCTAGGATCCCTAGTTCCCATGTAATAATCCCTTTTAACCTTAGTTTTACACTTTGTCAACACGATTGAATTTGACAAATCATTGCTCCTATTTTATTTAAAAATCTCTATCTAGTAATGTTAAACCTACTCTTCTATATGACCTAAATATATTTTTATGATGGATTCGAACATATAAGAGTGCGTGAAGTTTTATGAACACTCAAAGATTCATATAGGACACCTGTATATTTATGTCCACTATCGGACTCTATGACAGTTTATATACGTCAAATATATTTTCTTTTTTCGAATGTATAAAATAGGGCACCACATTCACACGACTACCGTGCACAATAATTATGGAGAAAATAAAATCATATAAATCATTCAATATTCAAAAACTTATTCTTAATGTCAAGTATGTAAAATTAAAGATTATAAATTCATATTACATGATTCATCGTTCTCATAGTACAAAGATAACTATCTAGCATGCTATGAAGAAGAAAATAAAAGAAAATTGAAGAATCGACATCTCCCATATAAAGTTTTAATTGAATCTTCGAGTCTTGGAATCGATCTTCGTGTTCTTGCTTTCTTATATGCTCCCCAAGATCTCTTAAAGTATGTTATAATGCATGATAACAAGTTATGGATGGCCCTAGGTCTTTAAAATAATTCCCCATATTTGTTTCCAAATGAGTTGAAATCGTATAAGGAAACTAGATTTTTATCCAAAAAATGTACTATACGACTGAATAGTTTAACTTAAGAGCAACTGTATAGATCATTGAAATTCAGTCCTTTAATTTCCTAAATCTAACCATGCGACCACATGGTATTTACACTACTTGACCGCATAGTTTAACTTAAAATTCACAATTTTCGTTTTAGTTTCCCGAACTCCGTTTTCTCGTTTCTTGATCACTTCTTCTTCTTCCAACACTTTATTCCTTTGCTCAATTGATTTTTGATTCTTTCATATCTTCGTTTCTTCTTTCGGGTCATCTTTTGAATATTTGCACTTTGGTTCCTAAACTTTAATTTTCTTTCATTTTAGTCATTTTTCGCTTCTTTTTAAATTATACACCATGTTTATCAATGTTATCCCACAAAACATAATTTATATAGAATTAAGCCATATTTCGATATATTTACCAATGATTGTCCATATTTTGTGCTCTAAATAAGTGTATAAAATACATTTATCATATGCAATAGTGTTTCTTTTCTTTTGCTGATAATTTTCTTCTATACTAACATGTCTTGATAAAATTATACATTTAAAATATCAATTCACAACATATTAATCGGAGACAATTAACCGTATTTATTTTTTGGAAATTGTTTTGTTGATAGATAGAATGGTAAGGAAGAAAGAATATGCATGTCAAAATTCATGTATTTTATTAAAATTCCCTAGTAATGTGCAGATATTATCTAAAACTTGGTTACTTAATTCACTTGCGGTATCTTAAGATATTTGGTTGGATAGATTAAACATTCAATCAAGTAAAAAGTTTTCACGCCTCAAAGGATTTGTACTAGATGTAATAAAGTTGACGTACGAAGATAGCAATTAATAGGAAAATAAGAAAGGGCTTGTCAATAATGCTAGGGTGGGATTTCCGAGCAAATTGAAACCATGTAAATGCAAAATCTTTCAATGATAAATAATTATTGTCTAGACAACTTGTTCAAATTAGCTCACGACGACACTTGAGCACGGATATTTGAAATAAATCTCGTAGTCTAAAAAATAAAATGGAACATATTTGAAATAAAATTAAGAGGAAAATGTAAGAGAGGTTCCTCACATGTTTGGTGGAGTTTCTGGAGAAAGAAAGGCTTCTTACTAACACTATGGTGGGTTCTAATGATAAGTTTAGTATAATATTAGTTCATGTCTCGTTGAGGTAATATTGTTAATTTCTTATAATTGAGTGACATAATGGTTTACATACAATCTATGTGTCAAAAAGTTTGTAGGAAAGTTTTTTTTTTTTTTTTGGTCGAAGAAAGGTGACTATTCAGTGACTAAGGGGTTGATTTAAACCCAATAATAGCCTTCCAAAAGGACACAACCAAAATAGAAAACACATTATCACTTACAAAGGCTCGTTTTTAAGAACTACATCCCACATTCTTCTTTTGCAGTACTATGTTTCTGTATTTATTTTTCCTTGTTTCAACTTAATGAGAAATTGCATCCAAGAGATCACTTTCGAAATTTGAAGTTGGCAATTATGGTAAAATTGTTTTCATTACTATGATTTAATCACTTTTATTAAGAGAAGAGTTCAGTTTCAATGGAATTTCACAATATTGTAAGATCAAATAAATGGTGACAAAATTTTCCTTGTCATCTGGCATTTGCTTGTTTAAACGGGAACAATCCTTCTTCTAGTCTCCGTGTTTATCACAATTGATTCTTTTAGTCCAACAATAATGAGAACATTATGATAAGCAAATATGCCCCTAGGATACATTAAAATATAATATAATAAAATATCACTTTTATTTAGAGAAGAGTTCAGTTTCAATGGAATTTCACAATGTTGTAACATCAAATAAATGGTGACCGAGTGTTAATCATAGGGGACACAACAATAGGACTCCTCACAGCATACTTTCCATTATCCTCAACCCAAATTAGTGAACCAAATGTAACAGCTCCTGAACTGTCCCCCTGGTAACTTATAGTTACAGTATAGCTCCGTTTCTGATATTTCTCTCCAAACACCAATGCTGTTGGATATATATTAACAATGGAACCTTCGGGTGCTGTCACCTTAACCTTGTATGTTGCCACTCCTTCTCCAACATTCGTAACTGTCCTCTGGAATTTATGAACCAGCTTAGTCGTTGTTCCATTGGTGTAAAAGACTATAAAGGATGGGTAATTGAGGTCGGAGGATGTATTTGAGCAAGTGTAGCTTGATCTTGCGATCGTCTTGATTTGTTGTTGTGTGTAATTCATCGAGCAGAGTAGATTGATGTAATCTTGGGGCGTTGCATCGTATATGAGCCCGGGATTAAGGGCACAATTTGGTTTAACTTGTCCAGCTCCCATGGCTAGAGGTGTAGCGATTTTTCTGTCTGGGCCCAAATCTCGAATGTAATTCTCTGTGTTATCAAATGGCCTTGCAGTTGTCATGATGGCGGAGCGAATGGCGGCTGGAGACCATTCAGGGTGCGCTCCTTTAAGAAGTGCAGCAATGCCTGCAGCATGAGGGCATGCCATGGATGTACCAGAATCCATTTTAAAATCACTGGTTAAAGCAATATTGGATCCAATATATGCTGTTTCAGTATCTGGAACCCAATATGCTAGGACTAACGTTCCTGGAGCCATCACATCCGGTTTTAGGATGCCAGGATTGCTTAGGGCAGGACCACGAGAGGTATAGGTAGCCACCATCGGGGCCGGTTTTGCCCCAAAAAATGTTTGCTGGAACTTGATGCTGGCAACAGGCTTTTCACTTTTTGTGACATAATTGATAAGAACTGGAGCATCCTTGGATCTGATCACAACTCCTGGAAAATTAAAATAACTATCTTCAAATACCTCATCAGAGATGAAGATACCAGCAATAGCATTCGATTGTGAGACATAGGAAACCTGGTCAACGAATGAGCCATTTTCACAGATGACTATCCCATATCCAACTGACGACAATCCCTTAGTTGAATCACAAGAAGAAATTGTTTTGTTGTAGATAAGAGATGCATCCTTGACAACGGCAGGTGCAGGGAACATAGTCCATCCCTCGATGGACATACGATTTCCAAGAGTCAACGTTCCAGAACACAACCGGTCGATCGAACCTGCTGCAACTGTCAAAACCCATGGAATTCCGTTGTGTAAAATTCCAGTAACACCATCATTTCCAGCTGAAGAGGAAACAATTATCCCTTTCTCCATTGCACCAAAAGAGGCTATTGCAATAGGATCTTGATACAGAGGAACTTTATCGAATCCCATCGAAATCGATATAACGTCAACACCATCAGCAACAGCTTGGTCCATACCAGCAAGAACATCAGAAGCACATCGCCCTTCATCCCAAGTGACCTTGTACATTGCCACATGAGCACGTGGGGCCATACCTCTTGCTGTTCCCAAGGCATAACCGAAAAATGAAGCACCGTTGACATGATTTCCAGCAACAGTGGACGAGGTGTGTGTGCCATGGCCCTTAGTATCCCTTCCAGAGTTCATACTCAATGTTGTATTAGGATTTGCAGCTAGAAGTCCCTTGTTGAAGTACCGGACTCCGATAAGCTTTTTGTTACACAATGAAGCATTAAAATCTTGTCCCTCCTGACAAATACCCTTCCACCTCGCCGGAATATCACCCATTCCGTCGTCGTTGTAGCTTAAACGTTCCGGCCAGACACCAGAATCAATCACCCCAACAATTACATCTTTGCCATATTCAGAAGCAGGCCATAATCCTGTGGCAGGATTCAGAGACATGAATTCAAAAGTGTGTGTAGTATCAAGTGTAACATCTCTATCATTATAAGCTGAGACAAACCCTGGTGATTTCTTAAGAGTTTGGAGTTCTTGTTTCGACAAAACAGCACAAAATCCATGAAATGCACTGTCGTAAGTATAAACAAGGCTTTGAGAATCAACTATGGAGGAATACCAGTGTGTGTAGTGAGAATAAGGCTTGGGCATGAAAGACTTGTCCATGTGGACAATGTAAGTTGTTTTTTCTCCTGAGGCTAAAAATATCAAAGCAAAAATTGTAAACATGAAAGGTATTGCTGCGTTCATCGTCTGTTTTTTTTTTTTTCTTTTTGTGACAATTCCTTTGGCTTTCAAAAAGATAAGAGTTTACGAGATTTTGATCTAGAGGTGGTTGGATGGAGTAAACTCGAAATTTCACAATTGCTATGCATGAAGTGGGATGTGTCTTCCATATATATACACAGATTTAAGATATTGACTGACACAATACGTGTCGAGAGTTGATTTAATAAAATTGTCGAGTTGTGTAAAGTTGTAGACAATCTCTATGGACAGATATACATTAACCGATATGCATAGACAATAAGAATTCTTGATTTCAGACATTGGCATTTTTTAAGCTACAACACATACACATTAGCCGATATGCATAGACAATAAGAATTCTTGATTTTCAAACATGGGCCTTTTTTAAGCTACAATACAATAAAGAGTGCTAATATATAAACTTTATTTAAATAAGTTGTGCAACCTCTGATCAATGCGAAGATTTTTTTCTTAACATTGCATTTATTAAGGCCAAAATTAAGATTTTTTACTTATTACGATATCTATTTGTCTTCTACTTAGTCCTTAAGAAGATTTTTTTCTTAACATTGCATTTATTAAGGCCAAAATTAAGATTTTTCACTTATTACGATATCTATTCGTCTTCTACTTAGTCCTTAAGAAGATTTTTTTCTTAACATTGCATTTATTAAGGCCAAAATTAAGATTTTTCACTTATTACGATATCTATTCGTCTTCTACTTAGTCCTTAAGAAGATTTTTTTCTTAACATTGCATTTATTAAGGCCAAAATTAAGATTTTTCACTTATTACGATATCTATTCGTCTTCTACTTAGTCCTTAAGAAGATTTTTTTCTTAACATTGCATTTATTAAGGCCAAAATTAAGATTTTTCACTTATTACGATATCTATTCGTCTTCTACTTAGTCCTTAAGAAGATTTTTTTCTTAACATTGCATTTATTAAGGCCAAAATTAAGATTTTTCACTTATTACGATATCTATTCATGTTCTACTTAGTCCTTAAGAAGATTTCCTTATATTCCAAGAAGATAAATATTAGATAAAATTAAGGCTAATCTCAATTATAGACTTGGCTATTTGAACGGACTTTAGACATATTTACTTAACTTACATAGAAAGCCAACGCCATAGATAATTCCTAATATATGAAGTGACTTAATTGCACGTATCAAAATAGAAAAAAGGCAACCGACAATTGATGACTGTACTACCAAGAGTTGGCCAATATACCAATGTCAGCCAATAGTTACTTTTCAGATTTTTTAAAATATGATACAACAACTTGACAAAGTCAATTTTAACTTATTTCACTAGTAAGATTCTTGAATATGTTTGATTTGAGTAATTAATTCTAGCAACCAATCCACTTTCAAAGTCTCACAACCAAACACCTTAACATATACAAAAAGGGTCACTCAACTTTAACAGAGTTGCATTTGAATCACTCATTTTAATTTAGTTGTTTTGTTACGTAATATGCTTATTTAGGCTTTGATACTAGTAAATAATTGACGTTAAAACATTTTGATCGTAACACAAAAGCATATATTTAGATCGTAACACAAAATCATTTCATTAATTAAAGCAAAAGAGTTACGAGAAATTAGCAATTTTATCGCAACGACACACGAACTAATATTACACTAAATTGATCTTCAGAACCCACCATGTTTTAGTGAGCCAAGTCACTAACACTTTCCAAAATTTTCTAAGCCAAGTCACTTTCCGTATATCCATCAATAAACTTTTGATTTTTCTGAGAGTCTAATTTTGTACGAGTGATTGAGTGAGTAATTTGAAATTAAATTGTTGGTGGGTGAGTCTTGCCATCGGGAATATCCCCAAATTCATTAAATTGATATTAAATCAACAATAATGCCATTTAGCACAATTGTTGGTAAAGTTGCATTTTATAGGTTCAAGTAAATGAGTCATTTCAGTTTACATTTAAATGTGAAAGTTTTAAATTAATGATTATTTTAGATTCAACGTGCGGAATTACACGATCAAAAGCAACAATCACTTTTTAATTATTTCTAGATAGTGCATTGATCACGACAATTTATCTATCTTCCATTACCACATTTGATATGCGTACGTCGTCTTGTTAAGCTGATCGTTACTTTTTCCTTATCAGATTTCAAAGTACGATACAATAACTTGACAAAGAAAGTAGCAAATTTTCAAATTTTAAGAAATAGTCAATTTTAACTTATTTCACTAGTAAGAAAGTGCTTATACAAACTAATTCTAGCAACCAATCCAATTTCAAAGTCTCACTATTATCACAACCAAAAGCTTTAACTGATTGCGGGTCACTCAACTTTAACGGCGTTGCATTAGGATCAGTCATTTTAATTTGGTGCAATTTGATCAAGCCAACTTTCATTTACTTCCAAATATATTTAGTTGTTTGTAATCGTTAGTTTCACTCACGTAATATGCTTATTTAGACTTTGATAATAGTGAATGTAAAAACATTTTGTATGTCAATTTTTTATTTTTAAAAAGTTAACATATACATGAACCATCCATTAATTGTAACGTACAAATCAACATATTAAATTAATTAAACTGACGATACAGTAAACAAAATGATCATATATGCAAGCAAGTCGAAGTTGTGTGACATAATTATGCCAAATTCAAGACTGGCGGCTAAATTTATAAGCAAATACAAGCTCAGTGATCCAATGGACCAAATATAAGATGATTGACCAAGTTGAAACTCTACTCAAAGTTGGACGATCCACGGTACATTTAAAAATTTTATCAAAAAATAATGGATTTGGAAAATGTTATATTTAGATTGTAACAAAAAATCATTTCATTAATTAAAGCAAAAGAGTTACGAGAAATTAGCAATTTTACTTCAAAGACACATGAACTAATAATACATTAAACTGGCCATTAGAACCCACCATGTGTTAGTGAGTCAAGTCACTAACACATTCCAAAATTTTCTAA
>CAIGRS010050586.1:590-11031 GCA_903798395.1 Fraxinus floribunda | reverse complement strand
AAAGGTGGATTATGGTTTGGATCTCCTTAATATTTTGCAATGAAATTTTAGTCTTTGTGAACATCCCCACTCTTTTAGGTAAGTCTGGTCTGTTGCTGACCTTAAAAAAAGAAAACCGTTTCTTGAATGTCATTCATACTTTTGTTGTTTCGAGGTATGATGTTGTAAAAAGCTGCAAATCTATCCGATTTATCTTAGAATAGCTTGAAAATTATGCTACTGCATTGTGTATGAGCGTGTACTAGTTTTGCAATCGGATCGAAATACCTATTCCTGGACAATTTTTGGTTGTCCATAAAATCACATCATTCTTCAAAAAGGAGTATCTCTGGTTACCATTTGGACACGTCTTAGGCTTTCAAATGTGAAGTCTCTACCCTATTAATACCATAAGCAATAGTGTTATGGAAGATAATTTTGTTGAGCTCCATTTTTTTTTCTTTGAAAATACATTTTGAAATAGTAGATTGATGGAAAATATATGGTTAAAAAATAATGAAATTTTTTTGGTTTGCGTTTAATATTATTTTATTGAAAAATGTGTAATTGAAAAGAAGAAAGAAATATATTTCGAAAATAATGAGATCAAACGAGTCTAATAAAATATTTTAAAGTTGATCGAAATAGCAGTTGAATAAAAAGTTATTGTTAATAGTGAATTTCAATCGATCTGGTTTACGAATCTATTCTAACTCTCAATGAATTCCTAAAATTTTAGGTTAGATGAGTAGTACTAATGAATTTCCCAAAATCCGTGGATAAAAAATAGTATGTGAGCCAAACGATATGTTGAGTGCCACTATAAATTTAGGGTATGTTTGATACACATTTGTTTTGACTTAACAACTGAGTACTAGTATAAACAAGATTTTTTAATTTATTTTTCTTCTATAATAACGTAAATCACTTGACATTTCATTGTTACGAAACAAGCCCTCAAAACATGAACTCGTCCACCCTTTTCTACCTTCAAGGTTATGTATTGGATGTTAATAACCGTACACGATATTTCTAAAGAGAGATGCTACATTTACCAAATATTTCCAACAGGGGGCGGCCATGTGTCAAGTTGATAAAATATTTGGTACAACAAGATTATTTCATTTCTAAATGAATTGTACATCCCCTTTCTCCCTCGATACCCTAAAAGAAAATTGCCCAAAGCCACCTACTAAAGTTTTTCTAATCTGTGTTAAACCCCACCCCCAAACACCTCTCATTTAAAGTCTTTTTCAAAATTTTCATAATAATTCCACGCAAATTTATCTTTAATCCAAATACTACATCTAAAAAGTTAATGCATACGTTAATAACTTAAGATCATTCAAACAAAAAAAAATGTTTAGAAATGTTTCAACTCATTGAAAAATCGTGTTATGTGAATGATAAATAGACGTTGAGACGATTAGAAGAGCTGATACAATAGCAGAGAGAAACGTTACAGCAAATACAACTCCTGCATGTTTCTTAATACCACAAGGTACCTCCCATATAATAGGGCTGGCTTTGTAATCGACATCATCTTTGGTTGGCATAAATAAACAGCTCCCGTTGAACGCCTTTCCTTCAAAGCGACAACGCATTAATAAATCAGGTTGCCCAAATTCAACTTTTGAAAAGCCATGTCCTAGTGGCTGCAAAGCAAAAAGGAAAGAATGAACGAGTTGAGTTGGAGACCTAAAAGTGTACATCCAATTAGCATAAGAATGAAAAGAGAAGACGGCAAGGAAAAGACTATCTGTGTAAACCACAACCAGTATGTAGTAAAAATTATAGCTGACGAGGTTTTGCCCCAAACGAAGGACTAGATCGTCTAATGGTGATTGACTATATATTTACAAGACATGAAATCTTGCCCTTGTTTTTGATAATTGAAAGGCATTCGAATCACTAACCGCATATCGTGCATGTAGTGGAAGCGCAAGGTTGACTTCCAGTTCATCCTTGCCTCCTGATGACATATTATAACCCATGTCCAAGTGAATTTCAACAACTGATCGATTTGACCGAAATGAAGGCAGTTCTAAATTTGTGTCGCCAAAAACAGTTACATCTGTGAAAACTGTAACAGATAAAGAAAACCTATTAAACCGCAAGGATGGACAACCAAATTCCTCTAAAATCTGAGAAGGTTATTACTTATTACCACCACGATGGAGAAGATGTTGCAGCTCGAAGGGATCTGCAAAGACTCCAGAGGGCAGTTTTTCGACAATTATAATTTGACAAGACTGAGCAGGAAGCTTAAAAATTGACTCTCCCTGCATTTTGATTCTGATAGATGAAGAAAGTTGACGATGAGAGCCTTCGCCAATTAAATTTCGACGCACAACCAACAGTCTGGGCATGAAATAGCGTTCATCTAGAAGCACTTTGCACAAACCTAGTGGAATTTTGTTTGCTATAAATTCTTCAAATTGTGAATCTATCAAACTATCATGTTTTTTAAAATATGTATTTGTAACATATTTCTCTCCACAAAATTTGTGCTCCTGAAAAAGCAAGCAGAAACCAAAAAAAAAAACAAACAAAGTTCATTCAATACACCATATAATGAGTATCAGCTAAAATAACAATCTCCAATCAATTACAAAATAACAAGAAGATACTTAGGTATTGCTTGATGATGATAAGAATCAAGAGTAAAGAACAATCTCCAATCAATTACAAAATAAAATCACCAATGTTGGAGAGCCGTTGGAAACTAATATGGCAATATATGCAAAGGCATGTCTCATGGATTCAAATTATCAAGACTCTCCTCATAATCTGTTGCTTCTTTAGGAATGATTTATGTCATCTGATTTACTATTATTACCGTCTTGTAATATAACTCTAATGAATCCTATACAATAAAAAGAGCCATTTATTGGAAGTACAAAATTCATTTGGAATACTAAAACCATAAGCTAACACAAGGAAAGCTTCATAGTCTTTAGATAATTCACAGTTCATACCAAAAATGACCAACTAAAAGAAGGGACTAACAAACCAGCAAAATTGTCCACTCACCTCATCAGTAGTAGGCAGAGCATTACTATTCATGACAAGAAATATCAATCCAAATCCTATTGCCAAATACAATTGTACTTGAAAATGTTGAACTTCCATGGCATATCTGTATGAGGGAAAAGAAATTCTTCTGATTTAAATGAGATCACATAATGCTGATATAAAGGAATTCCTTAACTATTGAAAAATACCCACGACTTCCCTTAATTGTTCTTGATTGGGTAACCAGAATAAACCCTAAGTTAAAGCATTCCGGGAAAAGGGATCAAGAAAATCATTTCTCATCTATACATACCGGAATGGTAATCAAGATTTCGGTGGATTGTAGTATCGGCAATTTACTTCAATTAGTCCATTACATTTGTGAAAATTCAAGTCATTTCGGAAAACAATAGATTAATAGTAACAAATGCGATTTATGATCGAGAAACCACTTCACCTGATGATTCTTTCTTACATCAACGAGGAATTTTCGAGAATCTTAATGTTGAAATGTAAAAAAATCACGGGGTTGTCGGGGCGAATGATGGCCGGTGGGTGTGGGGATCTAGCGGGGAAGAAGAAGACAATAAATGAGGTTATCTCAATAGGTGGGTTTGGTTTGTGCTGTGCTGTGTTGTGTTGTGTTGTGTTGGGGGACAGACGGCTAGAAGATTAATAGAGATTCTTTGCCGGCCACGGTTGTGGGCTAGGCGTGGTGCGTGGGTGTAGCATGGTAGTCTGGGGAAGACGAAGATTCAAAAATAATTTTGTTATAATTTTATTTTAAGTTAATGGAAATTTGTAGGAATAATTATTTAACAGTAATTTCATTTTATTTTGCTGTATATTTTAAAATAAACATTTGTGAACGGTAAAAAATATATATTTTAGAGTACGTAAATAATTACAAAATTCTAATATATATTATAAAACTTATTTTTACATATACTGTTAAATTTTTATCTAAAACAATTTATTCACCGTAATTATTATAAAAATGAAAATAATTCATATAATTATTAAAAAATAAATTTGAAATGTGGCCAATAAGAAACAAATAAGCCCTAGTTTTATGGCCATTATTTGGAAAAAAATAATATTTTGAATGGTAATTTTTAGGAAAATGTGTGATTAAAAAGTAGGAAAAAAGTTCGAATTTACGTGCAGAATATTTGTGTTAATGTGTAATTGAAAATGAGTACGTAGAAAAAAGAGTTTTCAAATGACGACCATCAAATTGAGGCTAAGATTGAAGAATTTTTTTGATGTCAATATTTTAACCTCAATAAATTGATTTTCATAAGGTTTATGACTCCTTTTTGTCTAACACATTGGTCTTCTCTGATCCAAGCACTATGAGTCGCTACAAGGTTCTTTTATTTTCTAGTGATTGTGCTCGTTATGAAAAGCTTGGGTTGGAGAAAGTAATAGAGAACACGATGGTTTGGGTCTTTAAAATAAGCTAGTTATTTTATTGGTAACATGCATGAGTACATCGCTACTAGTCATCAATATCAGTTTAGGTGGAATTTGAGCTACAACCACATTGTTTAATGAAGTTGTGAAATATTTTTGTTTGTTGAATAATAAGGTAGTAATAATAAACACTAGTGATAGAAATAGCACTAAACAATGTGCATTTAGTTGAATTGAGTCTAAACTTGTACTTTGATTTCAGATCTTGCAGGTCCATGTGTTTAGTGAGGAAGGTTAGGTGAGAAGGTAGATTTTTATTTAAGAATTTTTACGTAATTCATTTCACTTTTACAAACTTTCGTTTTAGAAAAAAATCTTGCATATAACTTATTTTACATCCTTCTGAACCACTATTTGTATGATCAAATGTTCCACAACACAATAATAAAATTATATTCGTCGTGTCAATAAAAATATTTTTTAAAAGAATATAAAAAAATATAAGCTGCCTAAATTAGAAAAGTGAACAACCAAAAATAAAAAATAAAAAAATGAGCTCTAATGATCAATGTGTTCAAACTTGTAGAAAGTTATTAAATCAAATAAGCAACCAATATATAAAATTTAGCGCGTGTCTGGGCCTTTTTTTTTTTTCTTTTCTGTAGAAGAAGGGAAAATATGTTTTTTTTTTTTATCTATTTCATCTAACACAATGTCAAATGAAAAAAGATATTTGTACATAAAAAAGCTACCGAATTGTTTACTCCTCTCACATGCACGCGGGCCCCGCATGAATAAAAAATCTCAAGGTGTAGTCCCCACTCTCTATTGTGAGTAGTAGATAAGAGATTAGGTAAAAAAATGGTACATGTAGCATAGTCCATGTCAGATTAGCACGGTTTATTGCACCGCTTTTATATTCACTTTCCCAACATTACTCTTCTTTCTCAAACCAAGCATGGTATCCAACTTAAATTTTCTCTCACCCATGCAATAGTCTATACAGTGAAGTACAAATCAACGGTCCGATATCTCTCTCTTATCGTCGACAGCATCCTCGAAGCATCATCCTATCTGTGAGATGGTGATTTTTCCTTCCTATTTCCAGTTTCCTCCATTTAAAATCCCTAGCCGGCAGCTCATGTTGTGCCCTATTTCAACAAGAGAATTGGCTTGTAGAGGAACTATAATCTGTTCGGTACAGTCCTTTATCTTATCTCGCCGTATACTGTTGCTGTCATCCCACAGATCGTAAACGTGAACACGATGGTCCATTTTTCTCTCAGGTGCGTATGTCCAGTTTCTAGTCTTGACAACGTAGTCCTTCCACTATGTGTACTCTGTTCGAATGTCATTCCATTTAATGGTAATGGCCTATTGAAGATTATTGTTTTTTTATTAAATCATGCTCATTCATGCAGATGGGTTACAATCTACCCTCTGAATTTTCGACTGCTGCTTCATTATTGAACGCATCAAGCTCCTGAAAAAGTGCACGACGGGACTCGTAAGAACATATGATATTCATAGTGTCTTGTGAAACCATAATTGCAGAAGGGCACTGTCAAGGCAAGTGTTTCACCAAATACGGGTAGGAGCGAGTGATTTTCTTGTTCAATAGTAGTACCGGTCATGATTGGAACAAATAACAGATGCGAAACCATTGGGATTCCATGAGACAGGAGCACAAATGTTTGACGGAATTACTTCAATGCATGGGGTCAAGTACAACCCAACCACAGGTCGAACTGCTGCTGACAAGGAATGGTGGAGCCGAAAACTCAAGGTGGCATTCTCGTTCCATTAAAGAGTAACTGAGACACAATGCATTATGTTGCCTGTGTTAGTTCCATCAACATTCTTGCACAACACTTTTTTTTTCTTCAACTTTATCTCTACTTGCGGTGCTTTACATTGTTCATGTTAATCATTTGGTATTTCCTATATAAAGAGTAATACATTTTAGGGGTTGTTTCTGTTCATTGATTCCTCAAATGATGCTTGATGCTGTATAATTGGCTAACATTAGTTGTCCTCCCACGGAACATATGATCTTAAGTTATTAACGTATGCGTTAACTTTTTAGATGTAGTATTTGGATTATAGATAAATTTGCGTGGAATTATTATCGAACGCATCAAGCTCCTGAAAAAGTGCACGACGGGACTCGTAAGAACATACAATATTCATAGTGTCTTGTGAAACCATAATTGCAGAAGGGCACTGTCAAGGCAAGTGTTTCACCAAATACGGGTAGGAGCGAGTGATTTTCTTATTCAATAGTAGTACCGGTCATGATTGGAACAAATAATTGATGTGAAACCATTGGGATTCCATGAGACAGGAGCACAAATGTTTGACGGAATTACTTCGATGCATGGGGTCAAGTACAACCCAACCACAGGTCGAACTACTGCTGACAAGGATTGGTAGAGCCGAAAACTCAAGGTGGCATTCTCGTTCCATTATAGAGTAACCGAGACACAATGCATTATGTTGCCTGTGTTAGTTCCATCAACATTCTTGCACAACACTTTTTTTTCTTCAACTTTATCTCTACTTGCGGTGCTTTACATTGTTCCTGTTAATCATTTGGTATTTCCTATATAAAGAGTAATACATTTTAGGGGTTGTTTCTGTTCATTGATTCCTCAAATGATGCTTGATGCTGTATAATTGGCTGACATTAGTTGTCCTCCCACGGAACAGCTTCAATACCTTGAATATTGCATTGTGAAATGTCACTTTTGTGTTCGTTTGTTTTATTGGGCACCATATGTTTAAAAAAATCAACAAATGGTTAAAATTAACAGTTCTTCCAAAAGTTTGAGTTGTGCAGACCCTAGTTTATTGTCCTGATAGATTGTGAGGAAGTGAATTAGTGTTGTATTATTAATGTACTCCGTATTTGTGCTAATATATTTTTCCCCTTTAGTGTTCTTAGAATTTTATTTTAGCAATAACAAGATGGCCTTTTTGGGAGTATTACTAAGCGATGGTTGTTGGGCGGTAGATATTGTGTGATTAACTCAAAACAAGATGGCTCAAGTGATGAGGCAGAAGACGAAAAGGTAAATCTAGCATGGATGTGTTTGTTGCTCGAAGTGGAGACAAACGAAAGTCTACGTTGAAGAAGGATAAGGGAAAGAAAGAAAATCAACATACGAGTTGTCCTTCTTCGTTGATCGCGTTAACAATGCAGCAAAGGATATTGCGACGAAGATAAACAACATTATTAGTTCAACTTGCAATGAGTCGAAGGCATGTGTCAAGGAGTTGTTAGCGAGTAGAAGGTTTGTCAGGAAAACTGAATTATATTATTACACTTGTATGCTATTGACACATAAGCGTAATAGGAACATACTTGAAGCGATGGAAGAGTCGGATCAGAAGTTTGAGTGGGTGGAATGGAATGTTAATGAGCACAAGAAGTTGCAATTAAGTAAAATGTGAGGGGCGAACTTGCTCATTGAAATCTTTTCGTAGGATGCCGGTTTGTCAAATTACATTTCTTGTGTTTGTGTTGTTTTTTTTAATGTTGAACATGAACATGAAATTTTCCAAATCCTTGTATTATTATTGCATGAATGGAGATATATGGTCTTGATATGCACGGTAAACAACTGCTCATAAGATTCTTTTGTATGTGTTGAAACTGTTTTTGATAAACAAGAAACAAAATAAGTGGGTGTTTGGTGAGGATTAAAATTAGCTTTTTAGTAGATTGTGATAGAAGTTTTTGAAATGTGTGGTTGAAAAGTTGTAGGACCTATTAAAGATGTGATTAATATTGATTGTTTGACTTTGACTAAAATCTGATTTTAATTCGAAACAAACAGGGCATAAAGGTACAATACGTTTCTTACATACACATCAGTCAAACCTGACTTGTTACTTTTTATTGAGAAGTTAAACCAAACAATCATCATTTTCAAATATATTTGCTCATCACTATCATCTATAAAATGCAATATTGTTCAGAACAAGAGTTAGTTTTATCACTAGTGATTTTATTTCTTTTCTCATTGCTGAAAATTTTTGGTCATCTAAAAAGAAGTGTTATATCTTGGCCATGGAGGACTTCAATTACAATTGTAATATTTTGTCGAACTTAGAAGACGATGATGAAATCGATGGGGGTGGAGGACATAATGGAGTGGCTTCATTATTGTTGAATCGCTAAACGCGACGCGATGCACTACTATTGCGAGCAACAATTTGTATTCTTATATTTTCATTTGCTAGAAATGGTCATATGTTCATGTTAGAGGCAACAGAAGGTAATGGAAAAATGTGATACCAAGAGTTTCGAATGAGCCCGTCGATGTTAAAAATATTTTACACACATCCTTCATGATGAGTATGGTCTCAACAATGGCTAACATGTAGATGTAGATGTTTGTGAACAAGTTCGAAATGTCCTTGTGCATACTAGCGCACGAAAAAGGTTTACAGGCAGGTCCCAAAGCTATTCAATCATTACTTGCAAATAGTGGAGCATTACTTCAGAGAGGTTCTTCGTGCCGTTCGCACGTATTTGTACGTGTAATCAAATCGGATCTCAATTACAACATAGATCATAATCCGGATCCAACAAGCATCCATTACTCCAAAATTGCATCAGTTTGATTGATAGAACGCATGATGTTTTGCCACATTATGAACATGTGAACTTCTTTGGACGTAATTGAAAACCAACGCAAAATGTATTGACCACATGTGATATTAATTTATGTTACACATTTGTGCTGGCTGATACAACACGAAATACACACGATACACGCATTTTAGCTCGTGCTATACATAGCCCTGACGTTCATTTTCTGCAACCTGCTGGCAGTAAGTTTTATCTAGTCAACTCGAGATTTGCACATTGACCTGGCTATATGGCACCATATAAGGGGTTAGACATATTGTACCATTTTCATCAATTTCAAAGGCGTAGGTTTTGAAATGTTCGTGAGAGTTTTAACTTTAGACACTCGTCGTGCAGAAATGTAATTAAATGTGCATTCGGTTTCTGAAAACAAAGATGGAAAATCTTTGACCGTATGCCGAACTACTAGTTTCAAACACAGATCGTAGTTGTCATAGTTCCTTTGAAGAGCTGGAGTCATTGAAGAGGCCTTCATGAGGGTCGAGATGGATCCAAACGTTGCTGAGGTAATACTACTGAACGAGGAGTATAAAATCGCTACCAAAATGAATGCACCTAAAATGTCGCGTAGTGAGTGGGACATGCTACGCGACTATATGACACAACAACAATGAAAACGTATAGGTATGTCGACATCAATTGTAGTTCTTTCGTTGTATGGATGTAATTTTGATTTTTTTCAGCAAGTTCGCTTGCATGCTAACAATGTTGGTAATGAAGAAAAAAAAATGTTGCAATTAAAAAACAAGAATTGCATTGAACAAACAATGAGAAATGAAGAAGTAACACGTCCGTGTTCAAAAACCAATTCATGGCATTGAAAAGCCAATTGTGGGGCTTGTGAAAGTTTGACAAAAATGCATGCCAAGCGAGACGAGGTATAAGTGGAAAATGACCCATAAATATCAAACAAATCTTCGACAAGAAAGTAAATGGTGGCCCACAATGATGTGATGGAAGAATACCTTTTTTTTTTTTAACAAAATGATGTCCAAACAAGCGCTTAATTAAAATCTAATTTTTTTTAAAGAATTTTAATTAAAATCGACATTTTTCTATAGAAAATTTAGAGGAAACCATGAATAAAAAGAGAGTGAAAAAAAATCCTTGAATGTCCAACTAAGCTCTATCCTCTTGCTGCAAAGAGAATCCACACTACTTGAAAGGTAAACTTGATTTTGGTGTTTTTGTTCGCGTGAAACCCCGCAAGCGTATGTGATCATTGTACAAGTAATAAAATTTGTGAGTTAAGAGTATCCTTCCTATGAGTAATAAGGCATAATTTGTAGTTCAATGGTTATTATTAAATTCGAAGTGTAATGAAATCAAAAGATATGGTTTGTATGTTATTTATACTCATCCTAAACTAATAAA